>JAPFFP010044423.1:0-12431 GCA_026153255.1 Solanum medicagineum
GTGTCAAACAATGGTGCTTGCATTGCGGGAGATGCCTGCCCATAGGGTCTGGCCTTACTTATGATTCTCTAGTCTCAGATTCAACTACGGAGGAGGAAGGAAAGATTCTAATAGGACGGCATATTTCGGTAGAGGGTTCAGATAAAGTAATTAGCTCACAAAGAGGGAGTTCCCTGGTTGGTACCAATAGATAGAGCTACTAGTAAGATAAGCAAAAGCAGTTGAGAGTGGAACGAGTTAACCTCTCAGCCTCAAGGTGAAAAAATATAGCAACTGACAAGGAGTAGTTGTATAGGTACCAGTTAGGGTGGGGGTTGTCCTATGGGTAGCATGTGATGCGAGGCTAGTAACCTCCGTCAGATACAGCCACCCCTACTTTAGTTCACTTTTGGGGGCTCACAAGAGCGTTCCGTTGTTCTTGTTCTTCCATTCCCCAAACCCACTTCAGCTTTCAAGATTGGGTTGGTGTTCCGATAGGCGAGAGGTGTGAAGCCAAATCATACTAAAGACAATGAAAAAATTTGAGTGAAGTAAATCAATGAAGTAAACAACCCAACCTCTTTGTTTGAAGCTTTGCCAGGAAGCTTCTACTTACAGTGTTCTTATGGAGGAAGCATACTAGAAAGACGTTGTTCCTCAATAGCTTAGTGGTAGAGTGGTCAGTTGTTAACCAATTGGTCGTAGGTTCGAATCCTACTTAGGGAGATTTTTGAGTTATCGCTTTTCTGACCTAGCGCTTTCCTCCAGAGGTGTCCTTCTCCTTAATTTCTAGAGGGCAAGAGAGAACCAGGTGAACTAAGAGATCTTAGTAGCCAGAGGAAAGGAAAACAAAAGCGATTCCCGTAGTAGTGGCGGGCGAAATGGGAGCTTCCTAAACCTTTCTAATTTTCCTCTGATTTTTTTGTGGCTTCTTCATCACAAAGAGCTTCCTGATCTTTGGCAACTAGGGGCTTTATAGGGGGCCTCTTGTTGTAGGCCTTCAAACTACATTGAACAAACTAGAACGCCTCCAATTACTCGAGGCTTACTAGACGGAATTAGATCAAAATGAAAAGTTTGGATATTTTTCTTAGAAGGAGATGAGTAGCACTCGTTGGGTATGCATATTTCGCAGCTAGCCACACCATATAATGGTGGAAAAGCGCAAATATGGACCATGATCAGTAGCCTTTCATATCATTTGACCAATTGTAACTTCGTGATTTCAATAGTTGAAGTATTTAGCAAAGACTCAGAATCCTCTCAAAAAAGTAACTTGGCCCGATACCTATTCCCTCGCCTGGCCCACTCATATCCATCATATATAATAAACTGGGTAGATTTATTCCACCAGCCATAATAGTTGTTGATTCATAGGCGACCCTATCTCTATTCAGCGGAGTGAAGGTTCAAACTTAAGAAGGCTAAGGTAGTGAGTGAACCGAGGAGAGGTTGAGTGAAATCAACAGCTAGCCTTTTTGGAATAGGAATGCCCGATGTTCTTGTCCGCATCCAAATCATTATTCCTTAATGAGAAGAGGCGTAAAGAGAGAGTTTTGTCACGTCTCTATGTCAATGAAGGTTTTTTGTCTAATAGAAAGCGTTCTCCTGCAGCCGTTGAAGTTTGTATATCGAAAACGGACGATCTGTTCCTCATATTCATATGTGTGTTTGGTGATTTGTGTCTTGGGTCATCGATTTCTCGAAGGAGACTTTGAATGTCAGCTCTGGAGGTGCTTGTGTTACTAGGGTGTCTCCCTTGCACTTCTCTTTAGTAAAATTTCACATGGACGACTTGATTCCTCATTCAGATTTCGAACTATTATTAAGAGGTTGTATCTTTCCTTTTCTTGAGGCTATAAAGGGGGTCGTCCCCTTTCAGCTACTAGAAAACCAAAGGAGCACACAAAGCAACCTCATTGTCAGCAAGATAGAGATGGGTTTGGTTTGTACAGCTCGAAGGTCATATAGATCGGGATCCAGAGGCTATTTGGTTTGATTAATTCATAAGACCGCTAGATGCTCTCTCTTTTGCTTTTGGATAAAAGGCTGGTTTTTGTTCAATGCCCAAGGACTTGGAGAGTGTCTCTACTAATAGTTAGGGGTGGCAAGCTTCTTTTTCTTGGATAAAGAAAGAGATTACTCGATCTATTTTCGTATCGCTTATGATATATATCAAGATTTCCACTGGCACAACCGCAATTCTGGCTTGCTTGGAAAGCTCCTTTCAAAGGTAGGCTTATCCCCAAGGACAAAGCAAGTGATCTACGCTCGAACAGCCTTCGCATGCACTAGGAGTTTCCTCATCCCTAATAAAAAAGTTCGCCCAGAAGAACCTAAAAATTAAGCTGCTTGGGTCTCCCTTGTCACTACTTCAAAATCTATACTAGAGTAGTGATCAATAGCATCGTTATCAATGATACACTGTCCACTACTCGAGGCTAGAAAGGCAGAATCTTTTCTACCTCTTTGCATAAAAAGAGACTGAGATGACAAAGTGGATGCGTCTTGATTTCCTCCAACTCCTTAGTTAATGTCGCAATGGAGTCTGATAGTTTCTCTTCCAAACTGGAACAATAACTATAACAAAAAATGGGATAGAGAGCGCGAAAAAGGATCCAATGAATTCGAAAGAATTAAACGAAGAGTTGTATGAGGTGAAAATCTCATGTACAGTTCTGTAGAGTGGCAGTAGGGGTGACTTATCAGTCAATCTTTCCACTATCACTACAAAAAAACCAAACTCTCTCAATGATGCTTTGAATAGCAACCTTTCATACCCCATTCAATAGACTTTCTGGAAAAGTGCATACCCAAAAGAGGGCGCTGGTTAAAAAACACTTTTTTGTAGGCAGAAGGAAAGAGAAAACAAGCGAAACGAAGTGGAGCGAGGGGGAGGGAGGATCTACTTGGAATTGGCTGTTAGTGAATCCCAAGTATGCTTCGGGGACTTCGCCCTTTAAGTGACCAAGGGGTCCCACTCAATTTGACCCCCTAATCAAGAATGTGAAGTCAAATTTTTGAAATAACGCACGAATTTTGAGTTGTCTGGAAATTACAATTCCAGGCACTTTTTTGGGGTCGTTTTAATGATAAATAATAACTTTTTCTTTTTAAAAATTTTTACGGATTGCATATATGTAAAAAATTATTTCTAGATTTTATAGATCTGTAATTTTAAGTCAATATTATTTTTAAACCCAATTTTAAATTACTATTGACTTAAAAGTCACATTAAAATAGTTTTAATTACTATTGACTTAAAATTAATTTAGATTATTAAAGTTTAAATAGTCTTACACGTTTTTTTATTTTTGGTTACAACATCTTCATTGATTACATCCTTTTTTTTTTATTTCTTCCATGAAGGTATTTCTTCTAGATTCGAAGTCATTTTGATGAATTCTTTCATAATCTGGGTAATTCTTTTAGATTAATAATTTATGAGATTTTTTTTTAATTTTCGAGATTTTTCAGATTTGTTGTGTTTTCATTTTTAATTTATTTCTAATCTTTTAAGGATTAAATTCTTTTTAAGGAGTCATTTAATATTATTATTTAAGGAGATTGTTATTTATGAGTTTTTTTCTTTTATTTATGGTGTCTATTATATTATATATTTCTTTTTTTCTTTGTTTCTTTATTAATTATTCTTTTTATATTAAATGTTTTTCAATTTTTTTTGTAGTCCCCATAATCAATGATTATTTTTTTATTAGTTTTATAATTTTTTACGGATTGTATATCTGTAAAAAAATATTTTTATTCTGATTATATTATTTTTATGGCCATACGTAATTTTCACGTGATGTGGTATTTTTTAAGAAGATTGTTGATTTTTATTAATGGTATGCCAAGTTTTTGCCAATAAACCAAATATATATTATTTTAAATATCAAAATATGTATCCCGCTATTTCTTCACTTCTGTTATATTTTTTAGGAATATTGTTGTTTTTATTAAGGGTATGCCAAGTTGTTACCAATAAACCAAATATATATCATTTAAATATAAAAAATATATCCACTATTTTTCGCATGTGTTGTATTCTTTAAGAATATTATTGATTTTTATTAAGGGTATGTTAAATTATTACCAATAAACCAACTATATATCATTTAAATAGTAAAAATATATCCACTATGAAATGAGAATATATTGAAATTTTCAGTATATTATTGATTTTATTTAGGGTTTTTCAATAATATCATTTTTCCCGTGTGTTTTATTTTTTAAAAATATTTTTTATTTCTTTCTGGTCATGATAATTTCATACCAATAAACCAAATATAGTTCACTTAAATACCAAAATATATATCCACTATAAAATGCAATATATACTGAATTCTCAATATATTATTGGTTTTATCCAAGGGGTCAAGTTCATACAAATAAATCAGTGTGTATCACTATATTTGTAATTCTTTTTATATTATATTTTTAAAAATATTTTTGTAGTAGACTCGTGATCAATAATCAGTTTTTAGTTTTTAAATTTATTTTTATTTTAAATTATCTTTTACCATTTATTATGGAATAATTACCTAGGAATCCTATTAGGATTTTTCCTCTATTTTAATTATTTTTGAATTTTTTTATTAATTGAAATTTTTTAAGGAGTCATTTAATGTTATATTTAAGGAGTCAAATTTCTATGAGATTTTTTTCATCTATTTATGGTGTCCAATATATATTATGTATTCCTTTTTTTAAAATTTTGATCCCCGCGTGCGCACACACATTGTAGTCTTCATGATGAATAATCAATTTTCTTTTTTTCCAATTTCTTTTATTTTTCACTGATTGCATATATGTAAAAAATTATTTCTAGATTTTATAGATCTGTAACTTTAAGTCACTATTATTTTTAAATTCAATTTTAAATTAATATTGACTTAAAATTTAGATTAAAATAATTTTAATTAACATTGAATTAAAATTAATTTTGATTATTAAAATTTAAAACATCTTAAATTACATAAAATAGTTCAAATTAAATTAAGTGTAATTTTAAATCACTTAAATCTATATTGACTTAAAATATGAGTTTTTTAAAGTAATTTAAGTGATCTAAAATTTAATACAGATTTTAATTTAAGTAATTTCAAAAATCAAATTTAAAATTAAAATAAAATCAATCTACACCTAATAATGGCAGTTATATCTTACCTTGATTACCTTCAATGATTATATTAATTGCAGAATAATTTTTTATTTTTGGTTATAGCATAATCATTGATTACACATTTTTTAAATTTTTGGTTACAACATCTTCATTGATTACATTCTTTTTTATTTCTTCCATATTTGAAATGATTTTGATTAATTCTTCTATAATATGGATAATTCTTTTAGATTAATAATTTCTGAGATTTTTTTTTAATTTACGAGATTTTCTAGATTTGTTGCTTTTTCATTTTTACTTTATTTCTGATCTTTTAATGATTAAATTATTTTTAAGGAGTTATTTTGTAATACCCCCGTAAAATTACTGAAACGCTCCTAAACGTAATCGTGCACATAATGCGTCTTCCAAAACTTCGATTAAAATTCGAGACCGTATTTGCGATCAGAGCGGAAAATCGAGTGGGAAAATGGTCTCGACCTGATTTAAGAGCAATTGCGTCAAAAAATAATTCACTAATTTCACCCAAAACAGTGTCGATCCATGCCCCTGGCATGATGTGGAGGGGGCACGGGGACACATTTAAGTTTTTTAAAATTTTCAATGGGAACTGAAATTTCGGAAAAATTCACGAAATACACTGGTTCGCACGCCCTGGCGCATCGCGAACCAGTGTACATATTTTAAAACTTTTTCTTTAAATTCGGAAAGGGCCTTTTGGTCATTCCCAACCCTATCCTAAGTCTTAAAACATATTTTTAAGCTACTTTATTCGAACGAAGGGTTTCAAAACCCCTTTATTTCATAAGTCTAAATGTAGATTCTGAGAGAGGAAGAAGAGAAAGAGTTGAGGGTTTTAAAGTTGGGTCCAAGTTCTTGAAGAGGAGTTGGTAATCCTTCATCCCAGGTATGTAAAGGCTACCAGAACATGCAATTGTTCTCCCATGTGCCCTATAATTGAGTTACTAGTTGAAAGTAATGAGTCTTAACTGTGATACCCTGAATGAAACCTTGAAAACTATCTTTAATTTTTACATAATTTCTTAAATTGATGATCATCATATTTTTAAATAACTATTTACATGTATTACTCTATGATTATGTATTTACCCTGCATGATTGCCTTGTTAATAACTTCAAGAATGAACTTAAGGGAAGTGTCTAGAGCCTTAACTACCTGAATGCATTGATTGCCCTGGTCTGAGTTCTGAGATAAGTATATTGATGGTTGGAGTTGATGAAATTAGTATCTATATAGTTTAAACGAGATTGAGATAGACTTTGAAAGAAAGATTCCATTCCTTGAGTTGATAGAAAGTCAGTTGAGATGAGGAACCTGTATGAGGGAGATTGGTTGTATAAACATCCTAATATTGATAGATTTATGAGCATATCGAGTCGTCCTGGGAAAAGTATTATCACCGAAATAGGTAAGAGTGTGTCCCACTCGCACTCATTAACTATGTGACTAGCATAGGAGAGGATTGGACCGTGAAAATGGATGTTTCCTTTGATCCGCAAAGGACTTGATAGACTTTTCGGGATCCCCAATAGATTCTTCCTTTACCCCGGCAAGGTACTGGGCAGATGTGGTAATGAGATCTCTTCGTTGTATCATCACTGACTCATAGATGGTGGTTGTCGGTTATAAGAACTCTCAGATAGGTTTCATATCGACAGTACTCTGAGGTTAATGTGATAGTATGATGTGTTGATGGATGGTGATGTGATAGAGTCCTGTTTCTTACTCTGAGTTGAGGTTGAGTGATTGATGACCTGATGTCATTTTATATTGTATAACTCATATTGTTTACTTTAGCCCATTTTACATGCTGTACATTTCAAGTACTAACGTCCTTTTGGCGCTGCATCGTTTTATGATGCAGATTCTTTAGAAAGTGGACTTCAGCAGGCGAATCGTTGAGGTTCAGAACTCTTTGATTTCAGATTTGCTGAGTCCTTCCCTGCTTTCAGGAGAACATCTTTACTTGCTTTTATTTCTTTGAGTCCTTTTATTGGAATGTGGTAGCCATGGCCTGTCATGGTACCTTCTTAGATAGTAGCTATAGAGGCTTCATAGACGTAGACTGATGATGACTTATGTTGAGGTTCCTTTCCCTTTTTCTTTCTTTATAATGAGATTGTTTCCGATGTTCTTAGTCTATATATGATAGTGATTGTGATAGTCGTGTAGCCCATCGATAGTCAGATTAGTCTTTGTTATCTTCCACTAAATTAATGATTGGACTAGTGTGATGTGACTAGGTGGTCCGCTTGGGGGCTAGCAATAGTCTCCGAGTGCCAGTTATGCCTAGAGTACCCTCCCGGGGCGTGACACATTAGTGTTATTTTTTAAGGAGATTGCTATTTATGAGATTTTTTCTTTTATTTATAATTTCTAATTTCTTTCATTTATCAATTTAATATATTAAATGCTATTATTTTTCGTTTGATTGTAATTTCTTAAATTGATGATCATCATATTTTGAAATAACTATTTACATGTATTACTGTATGATTATGTATTTACCATGCATGATTGCCTTGTTAATAACTTCAAGAATGAACTTAGGGGAAGTGTCTAGAGCCTTGACTATCTGAATACATTGATTGCCCTGGTCTGAGTTCTGAGATAAGTATATTGATGGTTAGAGTTGATGAAATTAGTATCCATATAGTTTAAACGAGATTGAGATAGACTTTGAAAGAAAGATTCCATTCCTTGAGTTGATAGAAAGTCAGTTGAGATGAGGAACCTGTATGAGGGAGATTGGTTGTATAAACATCCTAATATTGATAGATTTATGAGCATATCGAGTCGTCCTGGGAAAAGTATTATCACCGAAATAGGTAAGAGTGTGTCCCACTCGCACTCATTAACTATGTGACTAGCATAGGAGAGGATTGGACCGTGAAAATGGATGTTTCCTTTGATCCGCAAAGGACTTGATAGACTTTTCGGGATCCCCAATAGATTCTTCCTTTACCCCGGCAAGGTACTGGGCAGATGTGGTAATGAGATCTCTTCGTTGTATCATCACTGACTCATAGATGGTGGTTGTCGGTTATAAGAACTCTCAGATAGGTTTCATATCGACAGTACTCTGAGGTTAATGTGATAGTATGATGTGTTGATGGATGGTGATGTGATAGAGTCCTGTTTCTTACTCTGAGTTGAGGTTGAGTGATTGATGACCTGATGTCATTTTATATTGTATAACTCATATTGTTTACTTTAGCCCATTTTACATGCTGTACATTTCAAGTACTAACGTCCTTTTGGCGCTGCATCGTTTTATGATGCAGATTCTTTAGAAAGTGGACTTCAGCAGGCGAATCGTTGAGGTTCAGAACTCTTTGATTTCAGATTTGCTGAGTCCTTCCCTGCTTTCAGGAGAACATCTTTACTTGCTTTTATTTCTTTGAGTCCTTTTATTGGAATGTGGTAGCCATGGCCTGTCATGGTACCTTCTTAGATAGTAGCTATAGAGGCTTCATAGACGTAGACTGATGATGACTTATGTTGAGGTTCCTTTCCCTTTTTCTTTCTTTATAATGAGATTGTTTCCGATGTTCTTAGTCTATATATGATAGTGATTGTGATAGTCGTGTAGCCCATCGATAGTCAGATTAGTCTTTGTTATCTTCCACTAAATTAATGATTGGACTAGTGTGATGTGACTAGGTGGTCCGCTTGGGGGCTAGCAATAGTCTCCGAGTGCCAGTTATGCCTAGAGTACCCTCCCGGGGCGTGACACATTAGTGTTATTTTTTAAGGAGATTGCTATTTATGAGATTTTTTCTTTTATTTATAATTTCTAATTTCTTTCATTTATCAATTTAATATATTAAATGCTATTATTTTTCGTTTGATTGTAATTTCTTAAATTGATGATCATCATATTTTGAAATAACTATTTACATGTATTACTGTATGATTATGTATTTACCATGCATGATTGCCTTGTTAATAACTTCAAGAATGAACTTAGGGGAAGTGTCTAGAGCCTTGACTATCTGAATACATTGATTGCCCTGGTCTGAGTTCTGAGATAAGTATATTGATGGTTAGAGTTGATGAAATTAGTATCCATATAGTTTAAACGAGATTGAGATAGACTTTGAAAGAAAGATTCCATTCCTTGAGTTGATAAAAAGTTAGTTGAGATAAGGAACCTGTATGAGGGAGATTTGTTGTATAACCATCCTAATGTTGATAGACTTACGAGCATATCGAGTCGTCCTGGGATATTAGCACCGAAATGGGTAAGAGTGTGTCCCACTCGCACTCATTAACTATGTGACTAGCATAGGAGAGGATTGGACCATGAAAATGGATGTTTCCTTTGTCCCGCAGAGGACTTGATAGACTTTTTGGGATCCCCAATAGACTCGTCCTTTACCCCGGCAAGGTTCTGGGCAGATGTGGCAATGACATCTCTTCGTTGTATCATCACTGACTCATAGGTGGTGGTTGTCGATTATAAAAACTCCCAGATAGGTTTCATGTTGATAGTACTCTGAGGTTAATGTGATAGTATGATGTGTTGATGGATGGTGATGTGATAGAGTCCTGTTCCTTACTCTGAGTTAGGTTGAGTGATTGATGAGCCGATGTCATTTTATATTGTATAACTTATATTGTTTACTTTAGCCCATTTTACATACAGTATATTTCACGTACTAACGTCCTTTTGGCGCTGCATCGTTTTATGATGCAGATTCTTTAGAAAGTGGACTTCAGCAGGCGAATCATTGAGGTTCAGAACTCCTTGATTTCAGATTTGCTGAGTCCTTCCCGGCTTTCAGGAGAACATCTTTACTTGCTTTTATTTCTTTGAGTTCTTTTTTTGGAATGTGGTAGCCATGGCCTGTCATGGTACCTTCTTAGATAGTAGCTATAGAGGTTTCATAGACGTAGACTGATGATGACTTATGTTGAGGTTCCTTTCCCTTTTTCTTTCTTTATAATGAGATTGTTTCCAATGTTCTTAGTCTATATATGATAGTGATTGCATTAGTCTTGTAGCCCATCGATAGTCAGATTAGTCTTTGTTATCTTCCGCTAAATTAATGATTGGACTAGTGTGATGGGACTAGGTGGTCCGCTTGGGGGCTTGCAATAGTCTCCGAGTGCCAGTTATGCCTAGAGTACCCTCCCAGGGCGTGACACATTTAATGCTATTTTTTAAGGAGAGTGCTATTTATGAGATTTTTTTCTTTTATTTATAATTTCTAATTTCTTTTATTTATCAATTTAATATATTAAATGCTATAATTTTTCATTCGATTGTATGTGTCGTATTCTATCAATTTGTTGTGTTTATCTCAAGTTGAGCAGATAGAACTTCAACCAACCCATTACATGGAATGTTTGAATCATATAACACTTTGTCTAAACCATAATAAAGATACTTAGATGCTTCAATAGCCATAAAACAACGTAAAATACGAGAACACACAAATCACTTAACAGAAATAGGATTACAAAACACTTGAAAATATTTATAGAATACAAAAAAGTATCAATTATATACACATATAATACTGCAATTGTTTTTTGAATAAATTGTAAATAAAACATTTTTCATCAATTTCAGCTTCAAAAAAATGCCACAAATCAACAAAATAGAATTAAAATTGACATCTAACACAGAACAAAAATTTACAAACCTGAAGAATCTCATTTGCCACCATGTTTAATCAAAATATAATAATAATTTGATTCCATGTTATTTCACATTTACTGCAAATATTTTTTGTTTTGAAAAAATCATAAATAAAATATTGTTTTTTCAGTTCCAGCTTTAAAAAAGCCACAAATAAAAAAATAGAACAAAAATTGACATCTAATATAGAATAAAAATTTATAAACTTGAAGAATCCCATTTGCCACCATGTAAAAAATCAAAATAGAACAAATTTTGAACAAAATAGAAAGTTCAAAAAAAAAAAAGGAAAATTAGATCCTTAAATTTAAATAATTAAAATGACAAGATCGACCAAAAATCCATTTCAAAAATGGAAGATTTTTTATCGGTTCAAATATGGAAGACTTACATTTATAAAAGAAACACAAAAAGACGTAATTAATTTTGACCTTGTAACAAAAAATTAGTCTTCATGATCAATAATCAATTTTCTGTTTTAATTTTTTTTAATTTTTCACAGATTGCATAATGTAAAAAACATTATTTCTAGATTTTACAGATATGTAATTTTAAGTCACTATTATTTTTAAGTTCGATTTTAAATTAATATTGACTTAAAATTTAGATTAAAAGAATTTTAATTAACACTGGCTTAAAATTAATTTAGATTATTAAAATTTAAATAATCTTAAATTACGTAAAATACTTCAAATTAAATTAATGATATTTTAAAGTAATTTAAGTGATTTAAAATTAATGCAAATTTTAATTTAAGTGATTTCAAATTCAAATTTAAAATAAGAATAAAATAAATCTACACCTAATAATGGCAGTTATATATTACCTTGATTACATTAAATGACTATATTAATAGCAGAATGATTTTTTATTTTTGGTTATAGCATAAGAATTGATTATATATATATTTTTTTTAATTTTTGGTTACAACATATTCATTGATTACATCCTTTTTTATTTTCTTTCATGAAGGTACTTTTTTTCATATTTGAAATGATACTGATGAATTCTTCTATAATCTGGATAATTCTTTTAGATTAATAATTTATGAGATTCTTTTTAATTTACGAGATTTTCTAGGTTTACTGCTTGTCCATTTTTACTTTATTTTGGATCTTTTAACGATTAAATTATTTTTAAGGAGTCATCTAATGCTTTTTTTTAAGGAGACTGTTATTTATGAGATTTTTTTCTTTTATTTATGATGTCTAATTCCTTTTATTTATGAATTTAATATATTAAATTCTATTATTTTTTGCTCGATCGCATGTACCGCATTTCATCGATTTGTTGTGTTTATTTAAATTTGAGCAGATAGAACTTCAACCAACCCAATGTATAGAGTGTTCGAATCATATAACCCTTCGTCTAAACCATAATAAAGATACCTACCTGCTTGAATAGCCATAGAACAATGTAAAATACATGTCACACCCGAAATTCAGGCATGATGGCACAAACCTAAACCACCAAGGCGAGTCAGCCTAACACTTACTAATCCAAATATAATAATCATTGCGGAAGATGAATAGACTAATATAATAGTTAATCATATGAATACCAAACTACAATTATCCCAAAGACTGGTGTCACATGTACAAGCCTCTAAATATAGAATTCTCGAATAAAATACATGTCTCAAATGTCTAGTTCTCAAA
>JAPFFP010044424.1:0-12428 GCA_026153255.1 Solanum medicagineum
AGATTTGAATGAGAGAATTGATAGAGTCTTAGAGGGGTTTGAGAGAGGGTTTTGTGAGTTATAGAGTTGAAAAATGGCTAAGAATGGGTGATTTCACATTTTAGTGAGCATGGGGCTATGAAACCAATGTTCTTGGGCACATGGGAAAAACCAAGGAAAAAGTTGTACTAGTCCGTCTCTGGTCCATGACGCGGACCTAATGCGAAGGAACATTTTACATTGCTTTGCGCCCCTGGCGCGCCGCAGCCAGGATGCAGATGCTCTCTAGAAATTGGACATTAGCAAAAATTATTTTTCACTATGAGTCCTATAAAATCTGGGTTATACCCATTTTCACTCAAGTTGTCCTTTGATCGAGAATATAAAGTCGGATTTTCGATATCATGCATGAATTTTGAGATATATGAAAATTATGGTTATGGGCATTTCGAAGAACATTTTTGGGGCATTTCCCCCTTGGGAACATTCGTCCCAGAATGTAAAAGAAATATGCATAAGAGAAGTAATCATGAAGATTCAGCCCGACATGAATGCAACAAATGCATTTAAACATCACTCTCGAAACACTCAACATGAATGTCAAAAATCACCATTAACTTATTACCATGATCATGAATGCATATAAAATGATATAGGGGCTGAAACTTAAGACTTGAAATTATATAGGGACTTAAATTAGTACGTTAGACTTGAGTAGAGTGGAAGAGATATAGATATCGCTTTCTCATGTCTGCCTCGGCTTCCCCTGCGGCACTTTCAACTTTTTGGTTCCTCCAAAGTACCTTGACGGAAGCTACATCCTTGTTTCTCAACCTCTTCACTTGTCTATCCAATATCTCTACCAGGACCTCCTCATAGGTCAAATTATCTTCTACAATACCCACAACATCCTATGCAATTGGGTCACCCACACACTTTCTTAACATGGACACATAGAAGACCGATGTACCATATTCATTTCCATAGGTAACTCCAACTCATATGCAACCTTACCCACTCTTCTCAAAACTTTATAAGGACACATAAATCTTGGTCTCAATTTGCCTTTCTTTCCAAATCGAACCACACCCTTCATGAGTGTGACGTTCAAGTAAGCCCAATCAGCAACCTTAAACTCAAGATCTCTTCTTCTCATATCGGAGTAGGACTTCTATCTACTTTGGGCTGCTTTCAATCTCTCCCTTATCAACCACACCTTTTCCAATGCTTCCATGGCTAAATCTGAACCTCGGCCATCTCCCCCACTTCAAACCACCCAACCGGGGATCTACAACGCCTACCATATAAAGCTTCAAAGGGAGCCATACAAATGCTTGAGTGGTAGCTATTGTTGTAAGCAAACTTAATAAGTGGAAGATGTTCATCCCAACTACCCTTAAACTCCAAAACATAAGATCTAAGTATATCCTCAAGAGTTTGGATACTTCTCTCAACTTGTACATCCGTTTGAGGATGAAAATCCAGACTAAGCTTAACCTTGGTACCAAGACCTCTTTGGAATGACCTCTAAAAAAGTGAGAAGTGAATTGAGCACCAGATCCGAAATGATATACAATGGCATCCCATGCAATCTAACCAGCTCATGGATGTACAACTTGGTATAATCTTCGACATCATGAGTAGTTTTGACCAGTAGAAAGTGAGCCGACTTTGTCATTTTATCCACAACAACCCAAATAGAGTCAAAGTGTTTTCTAGTCTTAGCCAACCCAAACATAAAATCCATGTTGATCTCTTTCCACTTCCAAGAAGGAATTTCTATTTCTTGGGCTAGGCCACCCGGCCTTTGATGTTCAACTTTCACTTGTGGCAATTGTGATATCCAGATATGAACTTGGTAATATCTCTCCTCAAAACACCCTACCAATACACCTCCCTCAAGTCTCTATACATCTTTGTAGAACCGGGGTGAATAGAATAGGATGAATTATGGGCCTCATTCAAGATCAACTCCCTTAAGTCATCAACATTAAGCATACATAACCTACCTTGGTACCTAAAGGCACCATCTTCCCCTTGGGACAAAAAGTCCAATTTATCATCTTGCCTTCAACTCTAACAATGCGCGGTCAAGATCTTGTTTTGACTTTACTTCCTAAATCATAGAAGATTTAGAACCATCGACAACCACTATACAACCATTTTCCACTCCATCCAAACTAACCCCCAATCGATCCAACCAGTGAACTTCTCTAGCCACCTCTTTGCTACCATCATCAATATGAGCTATACTACCTGTGGACACTCTACTTAGAGCATCGGCCACAACATTAGCTTTGCCGGGATGATAATGCATACTCATATCATAATATTTAAGAAGCTCTAACCTCTTTCTTTGTCTCAAGTTAAGATCCTTTTGGGTGAACACATATTGGAGACTCTTGTGGTTAATAAACACATCAACATGAACGCCATACAAGTAGTGACGCTAATTTTTCAAAGAAAACACCACGACCGCTAATTCAAGATCATGGTGGGATAATTCTTCTCATGCACCTTAAGTTTTTTAAAGGCATATGCTATCACCTTACCATTTTGCATCAAAACACACCCCAAATCAATTCTCGAGGCATCACAATATACCACAAACCCTTCTAACCCTTCTGGTAGAGCCAAGACAGGAGCGGAGACAAGCTTATCTTTCAAAGTTTGGAAAATCTTTGCACATTCATCGATCCACACAAATTTTTCCTTCTTTTGGGTCAACATAGTCATAGGAGAAGCAATAGAAGAAAAACCATTCACAAACCTCCGCTACTAACCCACCAAACCCAAGAAACTCCTAACGTCTGACGGAGGCAAGGGTCTAGACCAATTTATAATCACTTCCGTCTTCTTAGGATCCACCTTAATGCCATGACCCGACACCACATGCCTTAGAAAAGCAACCTCTTTCATCCAAAATTCACATTTTTCACACTTAGCAAACAAACTCTCCTCTCTTAAGATTTACAACACCACCCTCAAGTAATTCACATGTTATTCCTCATTCTGGGAATAAATCAATATATCCTCAATAAAGACCACCACAAACATGTAAAGGTGGGGTTCAAAGACCCTATTCATGCGATCTATAAATATAGTCGATGCATTAGTCAACCTAATGGACATAACCACAAATTCAAAGTGCCTATACCTAGTCCAAAAAGCTGTCTTGGGAATATCACATTCCCTCAACTTCACTTAGCAATATCCGGATCGAAGATCAATCTTAGAAAAGTGACTAGCCACTAATAGTTGGTCAAAAAGATCATCAATCATTTGTAGAGGGTACTTATTATTTATGGTAACCCTATAGAGTTGCCAATAATCAATGTATATTCTAAGAGGCTTTTTCTTCACAAATAACATCAGCGCATCCCAGTGTGACTTACTAGGCCTTATGAAACCCATCTTCAATAAATCTGTCAATTGATCCTCTGACTCCTTCAATTCTACCGGGGCCATACGGTAAGGGGGTATGGATATAGGTTGAGCATCGGGAAGGAGGTTTATACCAAAGTCTATTTCCCTTTCGAGAGAATACCAGAAAGCTCATCGGCAAAGATATCAAGAAACTCATCAACCATCAAAACCGACTCAATAGGAAGGATTTTGGACTAAACATCCCTAACCCTCATAAGATGATAAAGGCAACCCCTAGAAATCAACTTTTGGGATTTAAGATAAGAAATGAATCCACCATATCATGAATTTCCCACTCAAGGACGGGCTCATTAGTGAATTGGAGTTTAACCCTACGGATTCTACAATAAATACAAGGATAATATGCATGCAACCAATCCAACCTAAGAATGACATCATAATCCACCATATCTAATTCAACAAAATAACAAGGTAAGACTTTATGCAAAATGAACCCTGAAACGACCCCGAAACGTGCCAGAGAATGTGCCTCAGAGGTGCCTGGAACCGTAATTTCCATATATCTAAAAACCTGTGTATGATATCAAAAATTTGACTTCATATTCTTGATCAGGGGGAAAATTGAATGGGGCATGGGTCTAACCCCGATTTTAGGGAAAATGAATCACAATTTTAGTTTCCCAAGAATCCCATATACGATGTTCATCCGCGCCCTTGGCGCGACGCGACTGGGATGCAGACTAGTGTTATTTTTGCCTAGTTATTTTAGTTCGATCCAAGACTTTTGGTCTTGGACCTAAGTCTTCCTATGTGTGAAAACACTTATACTTAGCCATATTTCACCTTCATATCAGATAAGACATTCCCCAATACTTTTTCAAACACTTAGACAAATATTTAACCCCAACTTTCAAGTCCCAATACTCATCCGAATCTAAGGATTTCACTCAAGCTTCAAGTCTCTATTTCCAATCTTCATCAAGACTTCTCCAAAGTCAAAGTATGTGATTCTCGACCATTGGGTCCTTTCACCCATGGTATCTAAGCTTCCTTTTTACATAAATTACATGAATCCAAGTTGATTTACTTATGAGTCTTATTATGAATTTGACTATGAACTATGTTGGGGTTTTGTGAAAGTGTGACTGTTTAAGCATGTTTTGAGCTATGAATCTTGCATCTATCTTGAGATTTGATTAAGGGTTTTGATGTAGATTGCATGATGGTATATACCAGATATTGGTGGGTGGTCTTACATTGGAACTTCTTGCATGATTTCACTCTTGATTTTCATGGTTTTGGAGTAGCATTACACACCTGTCAAATATTTGATAAAATATCCGGTTAATGTATCTTGAGGTATTGAAGGCCTAATGCTTGGCATATTAGTTAAATGACTTTATGATGCTGAAATGATGTTATGTATGTGTTGATTTCATAAGACGTATCTATTGTGTTGTAAGTTGACCATAGCCAATTGAGGGGTGATGCATCAATCATCTCGGATGGGGGTGGTAAGCCATCAACCAATTGAGGGGTTGGTACCTCAATCGTCTCTAATGGGGGTGGTAAGCCATCAACCAATTGAGGGGTTGGTACCTCAATCATCTCTAATAGGAGTGGAAATCCATCAACCAATTGAGGGATTGGTACCTCAATCACTTCTAAGGGGTGGTCTACCCTAGATTCCAAGTATTAAGTTGCTTGGATTATGATGATGGTCTAATCCTACACATGTAATATGTTCTATATATAAGAATGTTTACTTCAAGTATCATTCATGCCTGCCATATTGTTATATGATCATCTATTTCTTATTTATGCATTTTGACTACGTTGTTTATCTATTGTTCCATTGCATCCTACATAGTTAGTACATTCAAACATACTAACGCATACTCTATACCTACATAATGTTACCATGTAGGAACCGGAGCCCCACTTGATCATCCTCCTCCTCCACATGACTAGTACGATATCTCTCAAAGCATGTTGGTGAGTCCTCAACTTCGAGGATATTCTTCTCTTGATTTATGCTATGTATAGACTCTCTTTTCTTTATGGTATTCTTTGACTATGAGGGCGAGTCCGGTTTGTTGTCTTGGCCCCCGCTAAGTTCTATGTTTGGAGGTGTTGTTGGACAAGTTATGTAATGATACTATGAGCTTTGATTCTCTTGACTCTTTTGATAGTCTATGATATGAAAGATGTCCCATAACCCAGTTTATCCCTATTTACTATCTCTTATTGTTACTTTATTGCTTCCGCGACCAAGGATGTGTAATGATATGTTAAAAGGCTTACTTGGGGTCCGTTCGAGTTCCCCATGCACCGTGTCACGTCTAGACCCTAGGTTTGAGTCGTGACAAACACTGGTCAAATGTCATAGACTCTTTTAGAAACAATGAGCTCACCAACGGGGGTAGACACTTTATCAGGTTCACACAAAAATTTGGGACTCACATGAAGCATTTTGGCAACAAAAAGAGTAATGAAAGAAAGAGTGGCACCCCGATCTTTCAATGCATATGCATCAATATCAAAACCCTTTAATATACCGGTGATGACATCCGGAACCTCATGTACCCATTGCCTTCCTTGAAGAGCATAGAATTTATATTTCCTTGGTGCACCCCCTTGTCAGCCTGCCTTTGCCTTTGGACCTGCATTACCACCTTGTCCTCGTGGATGACTATCTATACCTTTGTTTTGAGCATGAGAACAATTAATAACCTTGTGACCCACATCACCACAACCAAAACAAGCATTTGAATTTTTCAAACACAGACCACCATGGTTTCTTCAACACTTTTGGCACTTAGGGTGAGTTGTCCCACCATTACCACCTTGGAATCTTGGATTATCATTAGAAAATCTCTTATTAGAAGAATTAGAAGACCCTTGGACTTGGAACTTGTGGCCTTAAGAAAACCAGCCACCCTTGGTACCTTGGAAACCACCTTCAAAACGAGCCCTCTTGGACACACCACTTTTTCTTTTTCTAAGCTTTTCGCTCTCTAGTTGCTCAACATAAGTAAATAGATAAGACAAATCCATATCAATCACTAGCATGGCGGTACGACACTCCTCATTAACCAAGTCGGAAACCCCCTGAAACAAACTTGTTCATTCTAGCTCTAGGGCCGGCCACCAAATGTGGAGCATACTTTGAAAGCTTGTTGAACTTGAGAGCATACACCCTCACACTCATGGAACCTTGCTTAAGGTTGATAAAATCCATCATCTTAGCCTCCCTTATCTCGATAGGAAAAAACTGGTTGAGGAATGCGTCTTTAAGCTCCTCCCAAGAAATAGCATAATCATCTCTCCTTTCCAATTTCCATTGGGTGAACCAAATGTGGGCCACACCTTTGAGTTGGTAGGCCGCTAACTCCGGTTCCTCTTCCGAATTGACCCCCTTGATAGATAGTAGTTTATACACCTCATCAATGAACTCTTACGGATCCTTTTCCAGCTTGGATCCATGGAACTCAGTGAGTTCATTCTTGTGAAATCCCTCACCCTAGAGGCCAGAGTGGGAGCATAAGGGGCTTGGGCCCCTTGGTTTATTTGGTTGGTCATAGCATGGGCCAACATTGTGACAGTATCTTGGAACTCTTCTTGGGCTGCCCCTCCTTCTTGAGGAGCTTGAGGAGCGAGAGAGGCCAAGTGCTCCTCGGGAATATGCGATATCCTTGGTCTTTCCCTTGGAATCGACATGATCTTGAAGAAAAGAGCATTCGTTAGGGGAAACGTCTTATAGTTACACCTAAAGCATGATATAGACCATGAAGAAGTGAAATATTTTTATAATGCCTTATAGCCTCCCATTCATAGTTGTGGTGGCCGTCATAACCATAAATAAGACTCAAATCGATGCGGTGTGTTAGATTTTCGAAGATTATTAACAACCTAGTGCTGTGATACCAAGTTTGCCATGACCCAAGCCTAGGGTCTAGACGTAACACGGCGAATGGGAACCCGAAGGGACCACAACAAGCCTCTTAGCATATCAATCACATATCGTTGGTCGTAGAAGCAAAATAAAAAATAAACAAGAGATATAATAAAAAGGAAAGTGGGACTAAGGGAAATCTTGGCATTCATAAAAGCATACAAAGTTAAGCTCATAACATAAGTACAACATAACATCTAACAACACCTCCAACATGGACTGGAGCGGGGGCCAAAACACTTTCCGGGCTCACCCTCATAGTAACAAGTATTCAACATAAAGAAGTCTCAAAATATCAAGAGTAATGTAGATAGTTTCCTCAGACTTGAGGACTCACGAAAGCTTATCTCCAAAGTATCAACTAGCCATGTGGAGGATGATCAAAAGGTGCTCTGGTCCCTACATGGTAATATCATGTAGGCATAGAGTATGCGTTAGAACGTTTGAATGTACTAAGCATGCGGGATGCAATGTAACAAGACATAAGCCCATATAGTCAAAATGCATACTTATAACAATGGATATATAATCTCAATATGGAATACATGATCAATGCTCATAATAAGACATGCTTGTAAATCATTCATCATGAACACTATATATAGCATACATATGTGAGAAGTGACCTCAACCTAGTCTAGACCAAGCATCTATAACTTGGACTCCGAGACCTGACACCCTCTCGGTTTAGGTGACTGGACATGGGCTATAACTTCGACTCTGAGGCCTGACACCCCCCGGCGATATGTGGTCTACTTTCCAAGGCAAACTATACATGATAACATGAGCTAGATGGATCTATTAGTGTATCAAAGATAATAATCATAATTATATGGTGGTAAATAGTTTAGAGACTAGAGACTTTATATGAGGACCCCTTGAGTCGAGCCCCCATCTTAAGCCTCAAGCGGTGCTAAGTCAAATCTCATAGAATACTTAAAATAATCATAACTTGTATAACTTGTAAGAAACATGGAAACATGGCATGAGTAGCTCTTGAAACATGCTTGACCTCTAGTAGTGAGCATAACTTGAACATGAGAGTAGATCATAACCATACATGAACCCTTGCTTTACCATAAATGGCTCACAAGAAGTAAAATTCTTGAAATGGGGCTTAAATTGATACTTGCAAAATCATAGATACTTTTCATGAATTCAATTCATCCTTGAAAGCCCTTAATCATCATGAAGTCACTTGACTTGTAAATCATGTAAAAGATTATCAATAACTTGAGAATTATTGTCATGTCATTTTATCAAACACTTGGTGGGTTCATGATACTAGTTCAAAATCATACATTTCAAGGGTGAAGTAAGATGAGTAAACTAGATGAAAATCAACCCACCAACATGTAGTAAAATCCTAATGTAGGGTACCTTGAAATCCATTATAAAAGAGCATGATAATTCATAGTTTCATAGCACAAAACATGCGTAGTCTCAATAGACAAATCAATTCATGATATAAGCTTGACATAGTAGTCATGCATCATCCTTCAATATTTTATGAAACCCCAACATAATTTATGCGTATAATTCATAATAAAAGATGCCCATAGGTAATACAACTTGATAACATGCAATTATCATGAAAAGGGAAGGTTGCGCTCCATGGGTGAAAGGGACCCAATAGATGAGACCCACATACTTTAAACCTTGAATTCTTTGAGGTGAACTTAATATAATCTTAGAGCTTGAAATGAATTCTTGAGTTTTAAAGTTAAACTTGAGAACCTTCGATTTGAATGAAAGAATTCATAGAGTGTTTGAGGGGTTTGAGATAGGGTTTTGTGAGTTATAGAGTTGAAAAAAGGCTAAGTATGTGTGATTTCACGTTTTAGTGGCCATGAGGATATGACCACACTGCCCTTGGGCCCATAGGAAAAACGAAGGAAAAAGTTGTACTGGTCCGCATCTAGTCCGCGGTGCGGACCCAACACGAAGGAACATACACTGCTCGACACCCCTGGAGCATCGGGGCCAGGTCGCGGATGTTCTCTAGAAATCGAAAATAAGCTAAAATTATTTTTCGCTATGGGTCCTCTAAAATCGGGGTTATACCCATCTCCCACTCAAGTTTGCCCTCTGATCGAGTATAGAAAGTCGATTTTTTGATATCATGCACAGATTTTGAGATATTTAGAAATTACGATTATGGTCATTTTGAAGAACATTTTTGGGGCGTTTCACTATCATCCTAATGTTTTAAACATTTAGAGTCGATGCGTTAGTCATTTAGCTAGAGTCATGAACATTCTTTCATTATTAGCGATTTGTGATAGTATTGGATTTTTTTCATATTTGGAGATAAAATTAGTGTTATTATAATTATAATAGAATGTTGATGAATATTATCACTTGTTTTGGCATATTGATTGGATAAGTTATTGATTTTTGAGACGAGAAAGTTTTTATATAGGCCCAAAAATAGGGAATATTTTGCCCAATTATATGTAAATTTTCGTTAAGCTTGCCTTTGAGACATAAGTAATGCAGCTAGTGAATTCATATCATCCATGGACACAAGAAGATTATTCGTGGGTAATAATGTTACTAAAATTAGTTAAGTTTCTTGTAAGTGGATTAGATATCGTGACCATGCGATTGTGCAATTAAAATAGATGTTAGAATAGTTGGATTGAATATTTGTTTGAATTTAGTTTGTCAGACAAGTGATCTGCTTTATAATGATATACTTGTTTTGTTAAAATATATGTAGAAATTTTTAGTGTTAATATGTTTTTTGGTGGTTTCATTATGAGTGTTAATTATAGTGGATGCTAAACAGATGCAATAAATTGATTGTGATTATGCTTATTGTGAGAGTTTTCCAAACTGTCATATATTTGAAATATTGTCAAGACTCTTGACAGTTTTGGAAGCTTTGCTTGTAATTTTTTTTAATTCAAATTATCTTAATGATATTTAGGCATTTTATCATTTTCATTATGTGATGATGTCTATATCATTTTTCTGGATTATGGTGTAATATTTCGAAAATTTTTATTCTTGTATAGTGTGTAACATATAATCTTTCTCTAAAAAATAATCTATTAGTTAAAAATGTGTGTAAAGTTAATGATGTTATAATTTATAACTATGATTTTTTTTGTATCTAATAATTACATTTTCAATTACAAAATTTAGGTCTTAGCCATTTGAACATATATTTTTAGGCGACAAAATTTCATTGTAACTAAATTGTAGGTTAAATAGAGACAACAATACAATTGTCACTAATTGTTTGAACTATTAGTGACAAAAATGAAGGTCACAATTCAATATAAAAATTTGCGGCTAAAGTTTACAATGATTAACTACAAACACTAGTTTGTCGCAAATGTTCAATATATTTTTTCAATGAAGTTTTTCGTATCCAACATCTACTAATTATAGCGCAAAAAATGCTTTGTCATTAATGTATTAGTATATATTTTGTAATAAAAATATTTGTATAATATATTTATCTAATTTTAGGACAAAAAACATTTGTCACTAATGTATAGATATATCTTTTCACGACACAAATTATTTGTATACAAAATTTAACTAATTTAAGGAAAAAATAATTTGTCACTAATATATCAATATACTTTTTGCGAAAAATGTTTTTCGTACCCAAAATTTTACTAAATCAGGGGAAAAAATGATAATTGGGACAATCATTAGTGACAAAAAATGTGTCATTTATAACTTCAAATTTTTGGCTAATAATGCACAATAAATGATGCCAACTCATTTTTTTTGTGGAAAATTTAAGTAGACAAATCTTTGCTACGAAATTTTATGTTTCATCACTAAAAATATGTATCTCATATATTTAAGCGCAAAATGTAATTTTTGTCACTAAAAGTGAATATTTATTGACGAATTTTATATCGTAGCTATATATCACATTTGCTGTAGTGATGACATTCTAAAGATGGTATTTAGAACTCAGTATGGTCACTTTAAATTTTTTGTTATGATATTGTAACAAACAAATGCTCTTGTAGGTTTCATGGACTTGATGAACAGGGTCTTCAAGCAATATTTGGATATGTTCATGGTTGTTTTCATAGATGATATATTGGTCTATTCATGGGGTGAGAAGGAACATGAGGATCACTTGCTGATTGTGTTGCAAACATTGAGAGATTGGCAACTCTTTGCAAAGTTTAGCAAATATGAATTCTTCTTAAGGAAGGTGGCTTTTCTTTGCCACATTTTTTCCGGTGGTGGTATTATTCCAGTGAATACAAAATCGGTAAGGAATTGGCCTAGACCATTGTCTTCTTCTATCATTAGGAGTTTCTTGGATATGGCCAAATATTATAGAAGATTTGTTGAAGGATTTTCTTCCACTTAATTGACCCAAAAGAAGGTGAAATTTTAATTGTCCGATGAATGTGAGAAAAGTTTTCAAATTTGAAGGATTGTCTTATTCAACTCTTATTTTGAAATTTCCTGAAGGTTCAGATGGTTTTGTTGTTTATTGTGATGCCTTCAGTGTAAGTTTGGGTTGTATTTTGATGCAACATAAGAAATTAGTTGCTCTTGCCTCAAAGCATTTGAAGGTGCATAAAAGAAACTATTTGACCCATGATCTTGAATTGACAGTCGTTGTCTTTGCATTGAAGATTTGGCATCAGTATCTCTATGGGGTGCATGCTGATATATTCACCTCCCACAAGAGTTTGCAATATGTGTTTAGCCAAGGGGAATTGAACCTAAAACAAGGAGGTGGTTGAAACTTCTTAAGGATTATTAGATAAGCATGATGTATCACCCCAACAAAGCCAATGTTGCAGCCAATGCACTTAATAGAGCCTCTATGGAAAGCATTGCACATGTTGAAGACGCAAAGAAAGAGTTAGTCAATGAAGTACATTGCTTGGCTCGTTCAGGTGTGAGAATAAGTGATTTAAGCAATGGTGGCATACTTGTACAAAGTGTGGTGGTATCTTCTTTAATAGTGGACGTTAAAGCAATGCAACACATCGATCCTACCATGGTTGAGTTTTAAAAAGTTTGTCGTTGATAAGAAGATAGAGATTTTCTCACAAGAGGGAGATGGAGTACTTTGTTACCAAGGGCAGCTGTGTGTTCCAATTGTTGAAGGCTA
>JAPFFP010044425.1:0-12427 GCA_026153255.1 Solanum medicagineum
TCGTGCAGGATAGTATTAATAGGTAGTTCTGGGGGAGTTTCACTACTTTCGGGTTCATCAGGAGCTGGAAGAGTTGGAGATGTCTGTGACAGAGACTTCTCTTGAGCCTCATTTCATTATCTCACCTGACGGGGTATACCAACCACCACTTCTACTCCATTCCCTATACCTTTGTTTTGCCTAGTTTCTGGCATACTTGCTGTACAAAATAATTTAGAATTAGACATAATGCACCTATTACACTTAGCTCTATGACACAATCTAAAGAATTAAAAGAAAGTAACAACTCCTAAATGCAACGTAGCCTCCTACTTATAAATGTGGTGCACAACACATCGATAAACAAGACTTTACATAGACACGGCTTTATAGACTCCCTAGGTCGACCAGCTTTGATACCACTTCTGTCACGCCCAAAGTCCCGTTAGGGCGGACTGGCACCCGTCGCCGATAAGGCCCCGGAGAACCAACCTGCATCTATGCACTTTCTATACATATTATAAGGGATTTCTACATTTGACATGCCTTTAAGAAAATAAACAGTGATAACAAGCCAAAAGAAATGCATATGGCTAGGCCGTTGGGGCCACGGTGTTTAAAGTACGAGACATGACCACACTTTAATTTACATTTCTAAAAAGCCTCTAGATAAGGAAAAGTATCTGATAAGGGTCGGAACAGTCCCCGGCTCGACTAATTGTACAACACAAAATATAAGCTCTAGACATGCAAAGCTCCGAAGCAACCTGGAGCTTGGTAACAGCAGTTGGAAATCCTGTACTCCTACTTGGGAGATCTACTAGCACCTGTACCTGCAGCATGAAATGCAGGTCACCCTTGAGGGACGTCAGTACGAGATAATATACTGAATATGTAAGGCAGGAATATTGTATATGAAGTAACAACTCAAATGGAACTATGCACTGGTGTAGGATAAGAGACCACCTTTAGTTGTACTGTGGGATCATGTATTTTATGTTCTTTTTATCACTTTATCTTTATTGTATAATCTGTGCATAACATGTAAAACAAATGACCAGCTGATCAGTGGTAAAATTGTATCGGGGTCGATCCTGGCTAGGCTCTTCCTTAACCCCTAAGGCTACCTCCCATCCCCCGTGATAGGATCGACCCTGGCCAGGTGATTCTTCCACCCCTCAGGCTACCACCTATCAAGAAGCAATATACTTTACCTTTCAATTACCTTTGAGATGTTTCTTTTGGTGGTCACAATATTGGAACTGTAGGGCTGTATATGTAGCATGTGACATGTAGATAATCATACAAGACAATATGACAATGAAAAGAGTACGTTACACAAATAATGAAATACATATGAGATGAAACAACTCGTGAACTTTATTTAACAACAAGAACCCATGTAACTTGGCCAAGAATGTATGCAGATTTGAAGGTGACTATGTATGGAAGCATATGAACATATGAAAGAGTGGAGACACGGTTAATAGTTGTGTCGGAGTTGGTAAGTGCCTTGATGTGCCAAGAAGGGATCTATGTTTGATGCCAAATAATATGAAATCATGTAGCCTTACATACCTCGCTGTATGACCTCGCTATTACCTCGAGATACCATTCCCTTCCTCCAAATATTTATCTACAACATAGTAGGTGATAAAACTAGCATTAGCAGCCAATAGATACATCTTAGCAGCCCAATCTCATAAAAAAACAACATACGGGCAGCAAGCGGGTATTTATAAACCCGAGCGTATTCTTTCAACCTTTCCTCCCCTAATCGTACTTTCTAATACACATTATCATATACATATCATGCGTAACCTATTTTAGTGCTATAACAGCCTTACAACAGCCCACAAAGCATAGGACACAACAATTCTACGCAACATACTAACAGGTGGCATAACGTTACATCCCTTCGCTACATTACGACGTTGACGACTCCAAAACTTTGCCAACTTCAACCAAACTGTTCCCACAACATATACACATACAAACAGTCCTAAAACTGTTTAAAAATAGTCCTCAAAATAGGTGGAGGACGTGAGACCATAGTCCTCAATCAATCATCCCACAAGTTCTTATTACGAGCACAATTATGATATCACACAAGAACTTACTTTCGCGGAATGTTAAATGGTGCAGTAGCCCTTATACATCATTATAGAACCAATACTCACTATGAATAGTATCCTCTCTTCATAATTAATCCATCCAAAAAGAGAAAACCTTCCAAATAAACGAGAAAAATGTATAACAGCTTTTGGAACACATGCTGTCCAACAATTTTAGCATAGACATAACCAATAGAGTCTCTTGTTTTTCATGAAGAAACCATACCAAACACACAACTATAATCACTTACCTTTACCTTCAAGGTTGAGAGCCTCCTTAAGAACCCTAAAAGCTTCTTTTGGTTGCTTTACAAAGTCAAGAAAAGTTGAGAGAAAACTTGGAGAGCAATCTGATTTTTATTTTTGTCAAGTTGAAAATGACTTATGGGAGTTGTTTTAAACCCTTTTTAAAGGGAAACTTTGGCTAACTTACTAAGGTTATTTTAGACTTACATTACCAAGTTGGTGATGCAGCTCCTTGCCCCTTTCACTTGGGCCTTATTGGGTTCAAATTGGTTGGGCCTTTGTTGCCCATTTTTCAGCTTTCTCCTTAATTAGTTTGGGCCTAAATTATCAAAAAAATTGTGATGTCTTTGGGCCCTTTTTATATTCTTCTTGGCTGACAATATAGTCCATTTATGATGGTAAAATACGGGCTAAAGTTACACCCTTAATACGGACTTTATTCATAATCGGACTTGGACAAATTCGACGTCGGGGCCACGTCTCCGTTTAGCTAGCAATTTTAAGCTAGGCAAGTAGGTGATTCACCTGCTAGCTTCTGAGTCATAAAAGCTCCTCGATTTTCTCACTTTTTTTAGGGCTATGAACTCCTCAATTTGACACAAAACATGTATACACTGGACCCTATTAAGCGTTAGACATACATATCACCCTTTAATTGAAGATTCAAGCATTTTTTAAAAATTGGCGCTAATTTGACCAAAACATATCATGTTTCATTTGCATAGTACTAGTATTGTAAGATATGGGGAGTTACACTCTTTCCCTATGATAACCCCATAGCGTGAGTCCTACTTTCCCGTGCCTTGGAACTATGTCTTTACGTTTTGGAATACACTTCTGAACCGATGATATAAATTTGGATACTTTGAGTCTTGTTTGGGGACTCTAGGGTTCCTAGTCGCTATGTCACTCCTAGAACCTAGGTCCGGGTCGTGACAATTGGTTACCAACATCATGATTTAATATAAGTAGATCTTCTGAGGCTACTAAGCCATAAACTTATTTTTGACATATTCAAATATTTTGGGAGTTACTTGTATTCACCGATATTGGCTTCGACTTAATTTTTATTGTTAACGTAAATGGCTATGGCATTGTGTTTCATGAGAGAGTACTAGTACCATTCTATAATAGCTAGTTGAGTTGATTCGTGAGGCATCACTACGATGAGATGACATGACCAAGTAGGTGATATGATACTTTGCCACTGTTGATCACCTTGGATCTTCTGTCAAAGTTGGTATAGTACTCCCAATTATAAAGATTTAAAAACATTTAGGCCTAAGGAGTCGAAAGTGATTCTTACGATTCAATTCAATTGAAATAGAATTTAATGATTCTTTTTTATTTTGTGAGTGGTGAAGTATATACGGTTGAATTGAAATAAATCTATGTTTGATCCTTTCTCTCAAATATAATATAAATTGTGATTTGATGTTTAATGAATTTTGTTCCAAGTCAACTAACACTTGCATTTATTTCCTGATAAAGTCTTTGACTCTTCATTATGGAATTCATTTTCATTTCAGCTCTTGGAATCACATCCACCACTCTCTCTATTGGTCAAGCCTTCTTCTCAGTCAATCTTGATTGGTTCCACCTTCTTTGCAAGGTGATGACACCAGTAGTTGTTCCAACTTTTAGCGAAAGAGAGTGAATGATACTCATTGATTATTGTGACGATGTACTCAACCCTCTTTAGAGCCCTTCTACGTTCCATATATAAGGATAAGGTGTGGCACATGATAAGTGGACAAGGCTAAGTTTACTATCTTCTTGAGGTATATGTTGAGCCGCCACTTTTATTCTTTGTTAGCTAGTACTCCCTCTGTCTCATTTTATGTGGCACCCTTTCCCTTTTAGTTCGTTCAAAAAAAATGTCACCTTACTTTAATTAGAAATAATTTAACTTTAAAATTTCCCTTTTATGAATCTCAGTCACACAAACATCTAAGGATGATTTAGACCATAAATTTCAAAAGTCTTTTTTCTAAACACTGTCAAGTCGAAGGGTGCCACATAACATGCGATGGAGGAAGTACGTTCTTTTTTTTTTCTTTAGTAAAAAATTTTCGGAAAAGTTTTATTAGATTCCATCGTATAGAGGCTCCTTAGATAGTTGTGTTGGGTCATACTAATGGGAAAGTAAATGCCATACATGGAAATACACATTTATTTTTCTTATGAAATGATTCGTGCATGTATAGTCGGAAAGTTGAGAACATTGCATGCTTGATTTGAGAATGTATACAATCTTCACATGGCTTTTTTGATTGGTTCAAATGCGTTCAGAGTGCATCATTTGGGTTTGGTTCGCTCATGTAAGTTACTGTTTCGAGTGTCAGCCACGTGGATTTAGGGCGTGACAGGTACCTTTCCGTTAGGTTCAATGTATAATAGGTGAATGAATAATAGTACATTATATAAATATTGGTGTATTAAAAATTGTGAAAGTTACAATTATAAATGAATTCATTGAATTCATGAACATTCATGCAATCTTTTGTATTTCGGTGCAACCTTTCGTCTACTATACATGAATCATTATACCACCCTGTTGGCTATCAATATCTGAATCCTTCTCAGATATTGATACAACTTAACAACTTAAGAACTTGAGAACTTAAGAGAAAAACTAAGGAACTTTTGATAGAAAGGTTTAAGACAAGTTTCAAGAAGAAAAAGTGTTGTTTCGAAAAATTCAAGTGTGATTACAAGCCATTGAGTGGTTCGCTGGATAATAAATTTGAGATACTGCTATTTATTTGTCGTGAGTCATTTTATCCTGGTAGAATATATTCCATAACCTTGGGTACTTGATGGGAATGATTTTCTTAAGGAAACTTTGTGAATTCAGAGGAATTGATTCTTCTCTCCTTTCATCTAGTCTAATGTTCTTAAAATTGATTTAACTTCATATTAAACGTTACGTTAATTATATGAAATTTGTATGAAGTTATTTCATTGAAAAAAATTAAAGTTTGTACTATACAATTTCCATAATTACTTGTAGGAACAACAATCTTAAGGAAATTAGTTTATCTTATTGTGTAGTTATAATTAGTTTCTGAAGATTAAAACTTTTGTGGGTTTATGCTCTGTTTGAACTCAATATTGACTTAAAGAACTTGAAAAAGTTCATCAAAACATCGAAGTTCATTCGGTTAACGGTTGAGAGTTATAAACGTCACCAGTAAACTAGAAACAAAGTGAAAATAACGATCAAGTCTTTATTTAAAGTGACTAAGTGTACTTGTCTTTTTCTAACAGCAAGATAAAAATGATAAAGATGTGATAAGGGGGGAGAATATGAATCTCCATTTGCAGAAATACATTTGGAAAATGGAATTATCCATCAAACGACTACCCCTTATTCACCCCAATCTAATGGGATTGTGGAAAAAAAAATCGAACTCTGAAGAAAATGATGAATGTCTTACTTATAAGTTCAGATTTACCACAAAGCTTATGGAGGGAAGCTATCCATACAACAAATCACATACTCAATAGAGTACTCCATAGAAAGACGCAATCAATTCCATATGAAAAATGAAAAGGAAAGAAACTCAACTTGAAATAGTTCAAAGTGTGGGGGTATCTAGCAAAAGTCCAAGTTCCTAAGTTCCTAAAACTGTGGACTATGTGTTTATTGGATATGCTAGAAACAGTAAAACATCTCAATTTTTGGTTCATAAATTTGAACATCCAGATATTCATGAAAATACGGTAATTGAATCAGATAATGCTAAATAGTTTGAACACATTTATCCGTATAAAGCTAGATCTGAAAAGTCTAGTGGAGGTTTTAAATGACCTCAAGTTGAACCAAAGAGAATATACAAAATGAAAAAAAGTTCAAGGCGTAGTAAGCGTCAAAGCACTGCTACTTCCTTCAGATCAGATTTTGTCACATTTCTCATTGATAATGAGCATTAAAACTTCCAAGAAGCAATGCCCTTTGTGGATTCACCTTTTTGGAAAGAAGATGTTAATAGTGAGATTGAATCAATCTTGAATAACTATATTTGGGAGTTGGTTGATCTTCCTCCCGGAAATAAGCCTTTAGGATCAAAATGGATCTGTAAAAGGAAAATGAAGACAAATGGTATTATTGACAAGTACAAGACAACACTTGTAGTCAAAATCTTCAAACAAAAGGAAAACCTTGATTACTTTGCTACATACTCGCCGGTGACAAGGATTACATCTAATCAAATGTTGGTAGTACTAGCAGCAGTATATGATCTTGAAATCCATCAAATGAATGTAAAAACTGTTGTCTTAAATGGAAAGCTGGAGGAAGAAATTTACATGGAACAACCTGAGGGTTTTGTAGTTCCTGGTAAAAAAAGGAAAGTGTGCAAACTTTTAAAGTCACTTTATGGACTGAAGCAAGCACCAAAACAGTGGCATGCAAGGTTTGACCAAACCATGTTGGCAAACGAATTTAAGATTAATGAGTGTGATAAATATGTTTACATCAAAGACACTCCAAATCATAAGTCATTGTTTGTTTGTATGTTGATGATATGCTGATCATCAGTAGAGACTTGGTTGGAGAGGCGGCTCAGTACTATCTGTGGCCTAAACGAAACTTCAATTAGAGGCCTTAATTTTTTTAAAAACAATTATGTAAGTTTTATTTAATATCTATTTTTCTACATTTTTAAATATTTTTGGAATTATTTTTTTTATTATTTGTTAAAAATTTATCAAGGGCTTCTTTTTGAGATTTTATTATATTTTCAATTATTCTCGTTTTTTTTTAATTTTGAATGACTGAATTCATATTTTCTAGTTGACATATTTAAATTATAACAAAATAGTTAAAAGATACCCAAAATACAATAATAAAAATAACAAATACAAGATAAAATGAAAAATAAAATTCAAAAGCTAAAACGATCAAAGCTATAAAAAAATTGAAGACTAGATTCCAAGATGTATTATAGTTGATTTTTTGAAATACTTGCCTCAAAGCTTGAAATTTGAAAAAGAGCAACAAATGATACACAAACACTCACAATATTTTCTTACTCTCTTTTGTTAGAATATAATAGAACTTAATGATTTATCTTTTGAGCAATGAAAATATGGAGGAAGTAAGAAAAAATGTACCAACTTTGAATATAAAGTCCAAAGATGTCTTATGGAAGAAGAGTTAAAAAGAAAATTTACTAATAAATAAATAAGAAGAAAGAGTGTATTGGCAAAGTAAAAATAGAAAAAGTAATATTAGAGGATGAGTGAAAATTCTTCCAACAATTTTCAAAAAGTAACTTTAGAGTCTTAGAGGAAGAGTGAAAATTCTTCCAAGATTTCCAAGAAGTGAAAAATTTTCAAAAATTTCCAAGAAGTAAAAAGGATCAAAAGTAAATGTCTAATCTAACTTTTCAATATGAATGTCTAATCTAACTTTTCAAGAGGATGGGTTTAAGGCCTAGGACAAGTCAAACATGATGGTAACTCTACTAGCAGATTGGAGATCCCAAAAGCTAGGTTCAAGGAGATCAAATAAAGTTGTGTTTGACGGTCCAACATTGTCAAATAATCTAACCCATTAATGATTTCTAAGTTTGGTAAAGTATAGCCAAATAGTTTCTCTACGGGAGTAAATATTGAGAAATCACCTATGTGAGATGAAATTGAAGTCATTTCAAGGAGAATGTTAGTAAAAGTCGATTCTCTAAGCTTTGTGAAACCGGGAAGTGTTCATGGCTGAAATGAAAAAAATCGTGAGAACCATAGATGGTAAAGGTTGGTTGAATGACTTATATTGTCTAGGTGTACATTCAAGTTCAATGGTTCAAGGATATCGCATCTACCAATTGATCGAGTGCATATAATATAAGTTCACTATGGAAAGTTAAAAGGAAAACTCACTTATCCCAATGCAACTAGTCTTTGTTTGTAATCACACATGAATCCGTGTATAACTATCTTTCATGTTATAGTCATTCCCATTCATGTGGAGGATTGTTAGGTTCAATGTATAATGGGTGAATGGATAATGGTACATTGTATAAAGATTGATGTATTGAAAATTGTGAAAGTTGCGATTATGAATGAATTCATTTCATTTATGAACATTCATGTAACCTTCGTATTTCAGTGCAACCTTTCATTTACTATACATGAATCATGATACCACGCTATTGACTATAAATATTTGAATCCTTCTCAGATTAAGACAAGTTTCAAGAAGAAAAAGTGTTGTTTCGAAAAATTCAATTGTGATTACAAGTCATTGAGTGGTCCACTGGACAACAAATTTGAGGTACCGCTATTTGTTTATCGTGAATCATTTTATCCTAGGAGGATATATTCCATAACCTCGGTACTTGAGAGAAATAATTTCCTTAAGGAAACTCTGTGAATTCAGAGGACTTGATTCTTCTCTCCTTTCAGCTAGTCTAATATTCTTAAAATTGATTTACCTTCATATTGAACATTACATTAATTATATGAAATTTATATGAAGTTATCTCATTGGAAAAATTAAAGTTTGTACTACACAATTTCCATTATTACTTGTAGGAACAACATTTTCAACCAAAAGGTAAATAACAAAGTTAAAGCTTGATAAGGAAACCAATGGCTGCTAAGCCTTACAGACCCTAACACTGTCCAAAGCACTTCTTGGTTACCTAGAGTTTCTTTTGTGTACATCCAATTCAAGGAATATACGGGGACTCAAATAGTATATCAAGGTCATTAACTCTATCCCGCTAGTTTTAGATTTAATCTAATCCTTTTCATTACTCTTTTGGTAGTATCAAAAATTTCAAGATTGTCCTAGATTCCAGCCACTCATTCATAGCAGAACATCAACCAGACAAAAAAAAAAGAAAATAATACAGGTAGCAAAGCTAGTTAGCACCTTCTTCTCCCCAATCTAATCTAACAAAGAACTCATAATTGAACCTGTAAACCATTAAAAAAAGACAATACAATAGAATTCTGCAAGCAAATTCATATGTGTTTTTTTCTGCAACACACACACATCTATACCTATGTATACAAGCAGCCTGAAATAGTTCCGTAATCTCATATATAAGAAATTAAAAATAAACATCAAATTTCTAGCATGACTGGATGGAGTAATGTTGTCTATACCTGACAAAGATTAGGCCCAGAAGCCCATGAAACCTTCTTTAACTTCTTCAAATCCATAAAGAAATCTGTTAATCAGACTTGTGATTTCTTTACAAAACTCAAAATTCGCCTTCAGATTATCAGTTAGTTAATGCAAGTCAGAAGCACAAAGTTGTTTCCCTAAAAAGGGTTGAGAATAGCAGAAATCGGAGTGGAGACCCTTGAATGGGGTGGAGTGGGGGGGTTGATGCACTCTATATTTTGTATTTTGGCTGCTGCAGGAAAGATCCTTACACGTTATTGAATAGCTTGAAATATATATATATATATTGATGAACCTCGTCAAACACTTAGTTTACAGGATCATTGAATTGGTTTCACTAGTCTAATAGTACAATCACATGTTTATGAAACACGAACTACACCAAAATATTCACAGTCTATAATCACATACTTATTATAGAAATCTTTATTTCTTGGAGAAGAACTCTTCAGTAGAATCTTCAATGAAATCTTTTAGAATTGGAAGAGGAAAAAGAGTAGAAATCAGAAAAATTTCTTCTTTTAACGTAACCCTTCTAATTTGAAGGAGGATTCCTTTTATAATAATAAAAGGATGCAATTTTTCAGAAACACTCTGAATAGTTGTGTCTCTTCTCTTTTAATATTTAAATATAAATTAAATATATAATAAATATATATATTTATTTATTATTTAAATTAATTTGGTTGACCCACATGGGTGACCCAAATTTAATATAATTTCTTCATCTCTCACTCAACCATATTGGGTCAATTCTCATTCCTATTCTATAATATTCATACTTGGTGATTAGACTGTGTGACCAGTGCATACTTCAAGAGTTTCATTGCTACACATCTATTAGGAATATATAGCATCTCGTTCAATGAAACTTAGAGTAGATTCTGGTATGCAGTACCCTATATCATTTATCACATTTATTTTTCTCATCATCTCTTTTTTTAAGTTTGAGTTAATCATTATGTTCTTGTCTCAAAGACAAAACATAAAGGACCTGTCAATGAACACAAGTAATGCGATAATACTTAATGATCTTTCTCAATCTCTTAATCCCAACTTGATATGCTTTTCTAGAAATGTCCCACCAGACCGAATCAAGCATGATCTCTTGGCAACATACTAAGATAACAAACATCAAATTGAATCTCAAGAAATCGATTAAAGTCATGAGGGTACAATGTGAAAATCACTTATAATTTTAAGGGTTTCACACGATAGCAAGTACAGCCTAAACTTGTATCGCCCTTATAGGTCACTATATGCATACATGGTATGAAACATGTATCACAGTACCAACTGCTTTCCAATGGAGCGGATATCTTATATTAATTAAATATTGTTTAGATAATAAGAAAGACAACTCATATCTAACTTTGAGTTCACAAATCTACTAATTATTTATTCTTCAGAACTCATATCTGGCAGTAAAAATAGACTAACTCACTTCAATCACACATGATTAAATAAAAACTAACATACAACATTTTGATTATAAACTTTCAACTCTCTATTATCATTACTTCTAACAATAATTAGTTTATAATTGTCCCATCGCTACTTGTCACTTAGATAATAGAGGTGATTACCTGTGTGAATAGGCCAATCTTTTTGTCTGTTCGACATATTTTCTATAGAATTTTATGTACATGACATAAAAATTATATATGCATATGAACCAACAAGAATGAAAAATTTGGCATTAAATCAACATTAACTTCAATAATGTGAATTTACATGAACATGTTTGGGGAAATAAAAATAAAAATACATCAGCATTTATACAAATCCAATGACTTCACATATCTTTCATAAGCATCGTATGCTATGAGTTTCGTTAAGGGACATGCTATTATGTGATGCGTAGATATGTATTTCATGCTCACTTTCTTTTGTGCTACCATGTCTCTTGCAAAATTATACTTTATATCAATATGCTTTGTTTTTCTATGGTACTGTGGATCTTTCGTGTAGGCAATTGCAACTTGACTAACACAGTTGATTGCAAAGGCTCAACAACATTGTTATACACACTTAAGTGAACCACAAAATGCTTAAGCCAAACAGCTTCTTGCACAACAGATGAAAGCGCAACAAAATCAGCTTCTATAGTGGACAAGACTGTGAATGATTGCTTCTTACTACTCCATGATATAACATTATTATTAAGCAAGAAAGCATATCCAAAGGCGGATTCTCTCTCATCTAAATCTCCCCCAATTAGCATAACAAATATCCGACTTAGTACACAACATAGCATACATGAGGCTTCCAGCTGCATTAGCATAAGGAACTTTTCTCATTTATTCCTTTTTGTATGGAGTCTTAGGACACATCATTCTGTTTAAAGCTTTACTTTTAGAAATTGGAGTGTTTATGAGTTTACAATCTTGCATATTAAAATATTCAAGAACTTTCTTAATATAAGGTTCTTGTGAAAGAGATAATAATCTCTTTAAACGATCTCTTGAAATCTTAACTCCAATAATATACGCTTTTTCACCCATATATGTCATCTCAAAAGTAGAAGATATCTACTCTTTTATTTCGTTTATAAAATCAATGTCACTCACAACTATTAGTATGTCGTCTACATACAATGATAAGATTGCAAACTTATCTCTGAATATTTTGATATACACACAATGATCTTTATAAATCATAATAAATCCATCTGATATGATTGTATCATGAAAATGTAAGTATCATCGTGTATAAGATTGCTTAAGGCTATAAACTACTTTATTTTCTTTGCGTTTTTTCACAAAACCTACATGTCATTCCATATAAATTTCTCCTTCTAGTTCTCCATTGAGAAATGCAGTTTTCACATCCATATGATGTAATTCAAAATCTAACATAGCCATTATAGACAAATGTTAGACCCCGTAAATAATTTAATTGAGGTGAGTTGTCACTTGGGAAATTTTGTAATATTGTGTATTTTACCTTG
>JAPFFP010044426.1:0-12427 GCA_026153255.1 Solanum medicagineum
GTGCAGCCATTGTTGAATTCAACAATGGCAGGTTGAAAATGGTGGCTTGTTCACAATGATGGCTGGAATTTCTTCAAAACTTAGTCTCTATCACTTTCCATGTACAACATAAGCACTTGCTCTTGCAGTTTGAACAAGCAATCAAAGACTAATAGTATTATTCAACAAAATGTAGATTGTGTCTGTTTCGATAAAAGATATAATGTCGGCATATATTGGAATGCAGGTCGTTTTTGTTGCCGGAACAGAGACCTCGTCTATGACAATCCAATGGGTAATTAGGCTTCTTTTAGCTCACCCTGAGGTATTGCATAAGCTAAGAGATGACATCGACAGCAAAGTGGGGAACAAGCGCTTGCTAAAGGAATCTGATCTTAACAAGCTTCCATATTTGCATTGCGTTGTCAATGAGACAATGAGATTATACCCTCCTGTACCACTTCTATTGCCTCATTATTCAACTGAAGATTGTACTGTGGGAGGATTTGATGTACCAAAACATACAACGCTTCTTATCAATGCTTGGGCAGTTCACCGGGATCCCAAAGTATGGGAGGATCCTGAAAAGTTCAAGCCAGAGAGATTTGAGGCTATGGAAGGGGAAACAGAAAGGTTCAATTACAGGCTTATACCGTTTGGAATGGGGAGAAGAGCATGTCCTGGAACTGATATGGGATTGCGAGCTGTTTTGTTGGCTTTAGGTGCTCTTACACAATGCTTCGACTGGCAAGTTGAGGAAGAGGAAAGCTTGGAAGCAAGCTATCATTCTAGGATGAGTATGCAAAACAAGCCTTTGAAAGTTGTATGCACTCTGCGCCAAGATCTTGTCGAGCTTCTGTCCCAGCTCTGAGCAGTTTTATGTAAACTGAATATAATCCATCTGTGTACTCACTCTGCTGCACTTGTATAACAGCAAATGTTGTAAAATTGAATCATGATTACGTTAGAATAAGAAAAAAGATCCAAGGTTATCTACTGCTCAAGAGAAGATTGATCTGTTATAAGATGTTTTTGGCTCTCTTAGTAGTATTTGGGAAATAAAAGTGCAGAATGACTTGATCTCATCTAGTTAAATCTAATTAAAATATTGTCTAGCTTGATTTACATTCTAAGCATTATACTTCTAGTTCTGGGTTAAGATGATAGAGGGGAAAGGAAGAATACATGATTAGACTGGACATGATATAGTTACAACTTATCGAAAATATTGACTAGCTTTTTTTGTAATGACCTTAGCTGTCATTTTTGAAAATTCTCATAAAAAATATCATTTTGCCCCTCCGTTAGTTGTCCCGAACCTTATTTGAGTTGCTTGTGTGGTTGGTAGTAGCATATTGTGGATACAAAAGGTATAATATGAGTTTGTGTGTTATGGATATGTAACTTCCGGACCTCATTTTGGAAGCTTAAGTTGTCCAAAAAGCTATTGTGCAGGTTTCAAAGCGAGAACACTGTTGTATACACTGATATACAGCATGTATACAGTCCTCGTGATATAGGGAACAGAGGGCCTAAAAGTTTAAGTGCAGCAAACTCAGGCCTAAAACGGGTTAGGCATGCCCAAATCATATATTTTTTGTTTGAATAGGACAAGTGGAAGACTTGGGCCTGGCAAGCCCAAAAAACTTGATTTTATTCCTATTCTTTGTGTTATATTTGTTTAATCAATAACACTAACATTATTTATTTAGTTTAACTTAATTAAATTCTCAAATAATAAATTGTTTTTTTCTTTAATGATGGCATATCTTATTTACTTAATTATTTTCGAAAATTCCAAATTCTTCTAAAAATGGTCAAGCTGTTAATTTCCTCTAAAAAAACATATATTTGCTTTAAATTTTAAGTCCTCTAAAATTTTAACAACTGTTTTTTTCCAAAAAAATAAAAAAAGCTATTTAAGAATGCGTAAGTTATTTATTATTTCTCTTTCAAAAAAATAATATTCTTTTTTCAAGTCAACCATCTTCACTTTAAATATTCCAAGTACATTCTTCAGATAAATTTGAAAATTTCTTTTCCATACGTAGTTAATATTGGTAGAAGTTATTTAGATAAATTTGAAAATTTCTTTATCATACTTAGTTAATATTGGTAGAATTTATGTAGCCAGAATTTTAGAAGTGTGGATTACCTTTTATTTCTAAATTATTTTTCAAAATGGGGTATTTTGATTAATGCCTTTAAAAACTAATGCGAACAAGTCGTCATTTGCTAACAATTTAATCTCAAATCATGTAAACCATACTTGAATCATGCTTTAAAGTAGATGAAAGTCGATGAGAGAGGTTTAGGCTCCATGATTGAAAGAAAATAATAGATGAATACCACATGCCTAAGCTTAGAATGACGAATTTGATAGGAAATCAGCTAGAACCTTGAGCCCTAGATGAATCCTTAGCTTGCACTTGAATGTAGGAATTAGAGAGTGTTTTTGGAAGATAGAATTGAGGCTAAGTGTTTAAGCCATGCATGGAGGATCATGAAAGACATAGAGGCTGTTCTAGAATGATAATATAGTCATTTAACATCCCAAAAGAGCTTAGAGTTAGGGCAAATTACCAAAACGGTCTCACTTAGATGGAACTTGAAAAGTGAGCTACGCATTTTAAAGGTAGGGTTCACGTCGTGGACTACACCAAGGCCCATGAAACTCCCTCTTGAAAGGCACCCCAGGTCAAGGTGGGGCTGGTTCATGTGGTTCCTTCATGGATCAAACCACGCTTCATGGTGAGGTTCACGAGCCGTAGTATGTACCCATGGTGGCGCACTTTGCATGGCAGCCTCCCACATGGCCTAGGCAGCCTGAAAAATGGCTAAGGCCACTTTTACGAACCACCTTCACAGCCAGCGATCCCTTTCACGGCTCATGAAGGGCCCCTTGAAAGGGCACCCTGACAAAAAACACATAAAAACTCCTTTTTAGGTGTTGTTAAGGCCTTACGAAGTCTGAAATTTTTAAAGAAAATTTTTAAAAAATAGGTTCAAGATTCGGATTTCAAGGTAATTTTTTATTCACTTTTAATTAATCTAAATTGTTATATTATAATATGAGTATCAATATATTTGTATTCTGATGTGGATCATGATTTTGATAGACTAGGAGCATTGTGAAGTCTTATATAAGGGAAAAAGTGATGGTGTGAGGATTTGTGATGTGTTTGCTCACCCTTCAGATAGATTATGACTTACTCTTCTCAGACTAAGCTTGGGTGGTAACTTGTTGCATAAAGTATATTATATGTTGAAAAAAATATAGGGTTGGAGTATTGTAAAATAGAATTTTTGTTGTGAAATGTGAAATTGAAATTTAGTTGATAGATGGTTCATGATTTGAAATTCTCTCATTATTGAGCTCTACTTAATTTCATCATCTTATTATATAGGAGAGTTTAACTCGTCAAGGTGAGTATCTTTTTAAAAGTAATCTTCTTAAATAATGAAAAATAGTATAAGGGCATAATATTTTTTTTGTGTGTGAGTGAGTGATATCAAAGACTGATGAAAACTTATTCTGAGAGAGGTGTATGAACTTTACGAGCCTTTCATGATAACCTCCTCACAACGTACTTCATAGCGGACGTATATACGAGTAGAATCACGGGTCATTGTATTGCATTACATCTCATCACATCATATTACTTTATTTTGTCTTTACTTGATTTGTTGCATTTAATTTGAATTTGGATTTACTTAGCGGGTGATTTTGATTTAGCTGCATATACTTTTTTTTAATTACTAAATTATCTTTTTTTTTATTGGCATGGTCCTTATTGTGTTTTTTATAATATAGTTATTAATTTTTCTATTGGTTGGAGTATGTTGAATATATACATAATACTAAAAAATAATTTTAATATCTCAAAAATTTATATTTATCTAATATTATTTTTTTCACTATTTTAATATATTATTAATTAGCCTTTAATAGTTGATTAACGGGTGAGAATATTAATGTCCTCTCTAAAAGTTATTTTGACCATATAAATATGTCATTATACTCTCTCTTAATTTATGCATTTATTCTTGAATCCATATGATGGACTCTTTTCACTAGGACTAAAAGGTGAAATTTTTTATATATAGTAATTTATTATTCTTGAGAAGGAAAAGATTGATAATAAATTATATCACAAATATTTTATATATATTGTATTGCTGGGTTTATGTTTTAGATCTTTGTTAGATGCTAGCTCCTAGTTTTATATTATTAGTAGAACTTGTTAAATCCTGGGGGGATACAATCATGTCGGGTGAAATATCCTTAAGGACAGTATCTTTTCACATGCCTCCAGCTACACAAATTCCTTGCAAGTATTCGCAATAAAGTGTTTGCATTGGTGATGAAGTGTTCGACATCAGATCATGATGATATTCATGTTCGTGAAGATGGAGCATTCTCCGTAAGATTTATAACAACTTCTTCTATCATTTTATCTGTATATTTTGAATTGAGTTGACATTATTCACATCCCAGTGAAAATACTCTGGAGGAAGACAGGGCCATCACGAGCACAACCTCTTCTTCATCTGGATAAGGAAGAGATATACTGTCATGAGATTTGGTAGTGAAAGGCATGAAGTAGAAGAGCGAAGAAATAGACCTACCCAAGGTGGAATATCCAGGATACAGATTCCAGTACCACAAAAACAAAAAGTCCATCTAATAAATGGGAAAAGGGACAAAGTCAGAAGCGATAAAGACATTGAAATGGGGTTTCTGGCAGAAGGGAAGAAAGACGTACCAATGAGAAGGGTTGCTAACACCCATCAGATTCTTGATATGGATGATGATCAGGTGAGGTTGACTATGCAGAAGTACAAGAGCCTGAAATAAGGATTTTCCAAGGCTTCCAGATACATCCTAGAGTATCTGAGAATTCATAATTTGGAAGTTGAAAGGACATGGACGGGGGTAGGGGCATTTGTAAGGGTTTATGGTTCGACTTTGTTGGACTTCTACTTTCAGTCTTTGTACACAACTTTAATTTGCAATAATATGGCCCAAGGCCTAATTTAACCCCCAAAATGGAAAAATTACATAAATACATAACTTATCTTATCATAATCTTTAAAATTCTCTATCATTTAAAAAAATTATAAAATTTCCATTTTTTAACATTCTCTCTCCTCCCATATGATACTTAGCATTAACTTTCTCATTCAATTTTTACTAGCCTATTAATATCGCTATTTTCAGTTTTGGAGTCCAATTAGTTGTCAATCACTGTGCATTAGTCAATTATCCATAATTATTTTCAAATTAAAGCTAATTCATAATTAATTTTCACATAACTATTTCTTTTCTTTTCAAACTTTCGCTCCTTTTCAAAATTATTTTCACACAATTATTTATTTCCTTTTCAAAATTTTCTTTTCATTCTTTGTTCCAAAGTTTTCTCCAAACTGATTTCGTCTGTTTGATCAGTGAAAATTTTCAATGGATTCTCAAACAACAAGCGACGATGCCAACATCCATCAAGATGAGTCCATTGATAAAGATTTTTCAAGAAGAGATGGAGATCACCAAGAATGTAGTTTCAAGTTCAAAACCCAAACTCGCAAAACGACATGCAAAAAAGGAGAAAAAGGAAGAGCCCATCAATCATGTGTCTTCCTTTTTTTATGTTTAAATAGATATGTCAAATGTTTTGGTACTTCTACAATTGTTTATTTTGATGTTGAATAGCGATGTTAATAGTTTTTGCTACTTTTCCAGTTAGTACTTGCAATAACCATAAAGATTTCAATCTCGGTATTTTACATATATTTTTTAGCAGTTAGATTTATTTACCTCATGATACCTGTATGCAGATATTAAGCAAAATTTTATACATATGATACTTGAACCACTCTTCAATGTAAATTCTTGATACTTGCATCAAACAAGATATCTGACCACTAAATCGAATATTTGATACCTGATAATTATGAAGATTTCAGGTATCACATAGTATACTATCAGTTATTTAATACTTATTTCAATCTTTTGTTTAAATCAGTAACTTTGTGAATTTGATTAAGAATTTTTTTAAAGAATTTATTCCAGTTTCTGGATTATTCAATAGCACTGAACTTGTGACTTTAAAATGAAGAAACAAATTGTATATATTCAAGTATCAACATTATACGTCCACGTGTATGCTTCTATTCAACACTCAAACTCTTAGGTAATTTTGATACCTGATGTAATACACCATTATTAGTATCATATTCATTAAACAATCAGATATCTAGTTCTACATTTTCACCTGCCATATGTAGTTCTTGAATATGCAATTTGTTGTGGTATATCTCTAATCATTGCTTAATTGATTCTTCGACTTCTTCCGAGGGTAGCAAAAATCACATCTAGATGATGCTTAATAAAAAGAAAAGGTAGTTAAATATCAAAAAAATAGTGAGGTATCTTCAGTGTTCGCATCACAACTTTTACATGACTTTTAAATAGTAAGTAGTAAATGGCATTGTGTGGCAGGTATAGAGACTTAAAACTATCAGTTTATCTGCACTTGATCATACTTAATTAGATGTGATGATGTGGGTGAAAATGTACAAATAGGTATCTTATTGTTTAACTAATATGATATTAATAATATTGTATTACATCAGATATCAAAATTACCTAAGAGTTTGAATGTTAAATAGATGCATACATATTGATTGTACAATGTTGATACTTGAACATATACAATTTGTTTCTTCATTTTAAAGCCATAGGTTCAGTGTTATTGAATAATTCGGAACTATAACAAATTCTTTACAAAAATCCTAAATTAAATTCACAAAGTTATTGGTTTAAACAAAAATTGAAATAAGTATCAAACAACTAACAATATACTATTTGATACCTGATATATTTATAATGATCAGATATCAAAATAAAAATTCAATTTCTCGGTTAGGTATCTTTTGTTTGAAGCAAGTATCAAGAATTTACATTGAAGAATGGTTCAAGTATCATGTATATAAATTTTGCTTAATATTTGCATACAGGTATCATGACGCAACTAAATCTAACTGGTAAAAAACATATGTGAAAAACAGAAATTGAAATCTTTATGGTGACTGCAAATACTAACTGGAAAAGTATCAAAAAATATTAACATCGCTATTCAACATCAAAATAACAACGGTAGAAGTACCAAAACATTTGATATATCTATTCAACATAAAAAAACCAAAGGGAGACACATCATTTTTTCCTTTTGTCGGCATCCAGTTCGGTCACGATTGTTTCAATCAAATTTACGAATGAAATATTTTCTCCAACAACTATACCATTTCTTTTGTATCAATCGCTTTCAACAACAAAGGAGGAGTGGTAATTGGCTCTTTCTTTGTCACTTTTTGGCATGTCATTTTGGGACTTTGAATTTTGAAGTTAAAGCTACATTCTTGATGACCTCCGTCTCTTTTTGTAAATTTTCTTCAATGGAATCATCTTGATGAATGTTGGAATCATCGTATGTTGTTTGAGAATCCATTGGAATTTTTCACTGATCAAACGGACGAAATCAGTTTAGGAAAAACTTTGCAACAAAGAATGAAAAGAAAATTTTGAAAAAGAAAAGAAATAATTGTGTGAAAATTAATGTCCTATAGCCTTCTGCTTATGAAGTGTGGTGCACAATAAACTTATAAAAAAAAGACTTTACTATACAGGGCTTCATAGACTCCCTAGGACACTTGAACTCTGTGCTCTGATACCAAGTTTGTCATGCCCCGGGAGGGTATCGGGACGTAACTGGCGCTCAAAGACTATTGTTAGTCCTCGAGCGAACCGCTTGGCCTCATCATCACATCTTACTCAACAACGGAAGAAACTCAAGGATAACATTTAAAGAAAAGACATAATTTTTATAAATAGTTTCTCAAAATAGTTCAAGACTGAATATAAGATACTCGATAATACTCCACCTAGGTCTATGAAACCTCTATTCTAATCATCTAGAAGGTACCATGATAGGTCATGAATACCCAACTCAACAAATAAAGAAGTGAATAAAATAAGAACAGACTTCTTCTAAAAGTAACGAGGGCTTACCAATCTCTGGATCTCAAAACTCTGAACCTCAACAGTGCGTTTGCTAAAGTCCTCTATCTCTCGTATCTACATTATGAAACGATGTAGCATCAAATGGATTCAGTATGTGGAATGTACTAGTATGTAAATGGACTAAATATAAACAGATAAAGTTCAAACCCATCAACAGACTCGTCTCAAGATTCAACTCTTCATCTCATAACTCAACTCAAGAAATCATGCAAGTTTTTAAGTTTGAAATCGTGATTTGGAAAATAGACTCAGTGTTTAATATAACTCGGTTTCAGAATCAGGATATGCTCAACTCAAATGTTGCTCGAAAGTTTCTCTAACCGATATAACTCCCATCACCATGAGTTTTGGTGATGCATAACGAATGTGGCATCGTTGCATCGTTCATCCTTAACTTTCCACGGAAAAGGACGCGTCAACCTTTACCTCTCTCTCTCAGATCCAAAGATAACGTCCAACTTTTAGGACAAGAGTTGCTAGTATTATGCTGAAACGACTATCCCACGCTGGCAATGCAGTTCTGAGGTGACTCTCCTCACCTAACTCGGTGCTCACTACTCCTTCCAAGACTAAATCATGCTCATAGAAATTAACTTAACTCATCTCTTTGATTCATCTTTTACAAGTCAACTCAGTTATCAGTAGCTCAACTCAATTACTCAACAACTCAATAACTCAGGACCGTCGTCCATGCAATGCAACTCAAGACTCTACTCCACATCATGCCTGACCCTCATGAATTACAGTCAAGTGACATCATATTAGCATGCTCAGCATATATGACATGATAGATACTCATTACATGCACAAACAAAGCAAGAAAACCTACATAAAGCAAGAAAACATACTTCTTAAGTTTATATTACTTAGTTTAACAGGTTGGGTTCACAATTTCAGTTAAATGCGTAAGCAAGGAAAGTAAAAAGGTTAGGGTTCTTACATCAATCATGTGAAATACTTTTATAATTCAAGATAACAATGGTGCAACTCATAATTTACTCAAATAATTTTAAGAAACTCAACCTTGTACGAGAAATTAAAACTCAAGAACCATAGGATTTAAGACATCCAATTCATACTCATGATTTTGACTCAAGTAAGCGAAGGGGCACATGGATAAACATAATCCAATGCTTTAGGTAACCTTACATACCTGATATAGAGTTTGACAATTAATTCCTCAAGAAATTAGCCTCAATCCTTTCAACCCTAGCTTTTTTTCTTCTTCTTCGCTCAAGGTTTCTATTTAGTTTTAGCATAAAGGGCTTTAGAATAGGTTTTTGAAACACTTTTAGGCCAAAAACGACTTGTGTTGGTCGTGGTTAAGTCTAAAAGGGGTGGCGTAAAGTCTAGAATGCCCCTCAAAAGATTTAAAATTTTAAACTTTCGGTGGAACAGGTCGGGGAAACAGGTCTGCGACGCGGACTTGTCGCGCACCTGTGTATTTCCGAAAATTCAACCCCATCAAAAAATTTAAAAAGATTATAAGTGTGGATCCGCAACCAGGGCGCATCGCAGCCCCATTGTGCACCCTCATTGTCTCGATCTTCGGACCAAAAAATAATTTTTCGATCCAGTTGCTCTAAAATCGAGTCAAGACCACTTTCCCACCCAGGTTTTTGTGTTGATTGAAAATTCGATCACTTTTCTATCCGAGATATGGAAGACGCGTTATGCACATGATTCCATTCTAGGAGCATTTTGGTAATTTCACCGAGCATTACATTATCTCCCCCTTGGGATCATTCGTCCTCGAATAATGAGTAGAGGTGGTAATAAAGCATGAGTGGACTCAGGACTTCTCTCAATACTCACTCGACAACTCGAACTCTAATATCTTCCTCAACCTTCATAAACTCCCCTCAGACTCATGAATAGGCACATTAACTCAAGAATGGAAACAATAGTTAAGTTAAGGATATGAACATCACCGTCGACATTGTTGTCATTTGACATGAAGAGTTGAGGATATTTGGTCCTCATAGCATCTTCAGGTTCCCACGTAGCTTCCTCAATGAATTGGTTCCTCCACATGACTTAAACGGAGGCTATCTCATTATTCCTCAACTTACGAACTTGATGATCAAGAATTTGGACTGGAATTACTCATAGGACAAGCTAACCTTTACTCCAATACTCTCAATAGGGATTGCTAAAGCCGGATCTTCCAAACACTTCTTCAACATCGACACGTGGAATACAAAATGGATCCCATCTAACTCCGAAGAAAATTCCAACTCATAAGCGACCTTCCCAATCCTCCTCACAATTTGATAGGGACTGATATAGCATGGAATCAACTTCTCCTTCTTACCAAACCTCATGACTCCTTTCATGGGTGACACCTTCAAGTACACCTAATCAGCTACCTCGAATTCCAAGTCACTTCTTCTCACATATGTGTGAGACTTTTGGCGACTTTACGCGGTCTTCAACTTCTCTCTAATAACCTTTACCTTCTCTATGGACTGGTGGACGAGATCAGGCCCAATCAACTCCATTTCACCGACCTCAAACCATCTAATCGATGATATACATCTTCTCTCATACAAAGCTTTGTAAGGGGCCATCTGAATGCTTGCGTGATAACTATTGTTATACGTAAATTTGATCAAATGGCAGATGATCATCCCAATTTTCCTTGAAGTCAAGGACACAAGCTCTCAACATATCCTCTAACTCTGAATGGTGCGCTCTGCCTGGCTGTTTGTCTGTGGATGAAAGGTTGTTCTCATATTTACCTTCGTACCCAATCGCTTTTGGAAAGATCTCCAAACTGGGAGGTGAATCAAGCTCTTCCGTCCGAATGATAGATAAGGGAAACTATGCAACTTCACAATCTCACAAATATATAACTTAGCATACTTCTCTGCAGTGTTAGTGGTCTTGACTGCCAAAAAGTGGGCTAGTTTTGTCATCCTATCCATGATCACAAATATTGAGTCATGCTACTTTCAAGACCTCGATAGATCGGTGATGAATTCCATGTTAATCATCTCCCACTTCCACTTAGGGATCTCAAAGTTTGGTGCCAATCCACATGGTCGTTAATGCTCAACTTTGATGTGCTGACAATTCGGGCACTTAGAAACAAACTCTGCGATATCCCTCTTCATCCCACTCTACCAATAGATTTCCCTCAAGTCATGGTACATCTAGGTAGAGCTAGGATGAATAGAATACCTAGATTCTCACTCTTACACCATCAACATCAGGAACACATAACTTGCCTTGGTATCCAGCACCCCATCTCCCCCTTTGGAGAATACCATTACTTTTCTATTTGTGGATGGCCTCCTTCAATTAGAGTATAATTGGATCTAGGTCTTGCTTATCCTTCACCTCTACCACAAGGGATGATGCGGACTCACTCTGGACATTGATTCCCCCCTTATCATTTTCCTCAAGATGGACTCTCAATTGAGCTAATCTGTGCACCTCTTTCACTAACTCTTTATTTCCTTCCCCAACATGGAGTCGTGTTACCGATTAACAACCTGCTAAGAGCATCAACAATAATGTTAGCTTTATTGGGTGGTAGAGAATGCTCATGTTATAATCCTTGAGCAACTCCAGTCACCTCCTCTGCCGTAGGTTGAGCTCCTTCTGACTGATGATGTATTGCAAACTTTTGTGGTCAGTGAACATGTCTACATTTACTCCATACAAATAGTGACACCAGATCTTCTGTGCAAATACCACTACTGCCAAATCGAGATCGTGAGTCAAATAATTCCTCTCATGAATCTTAAGTTGTCTGGAAGCATATGCTATTGCCTTCCCTCTCTACATCAACACATAACCTAGTCCAACTCTAGATGCATCATAATATACCACAAAGTCTTCTGTCCTATCGGGCAACGTCAAAACTAGGGTTGTAGTCAGTCGAGTCTTCAACTCCTGAAAACTCTTCTCACATTCGTTAGACCACTGAAACTTGACCTTCTTCTAAGTTAGCTTGGTCAATGGTGCCGACACGGAAGAAGAACCCTCAACAAATCTGCGTAAGTAGCCTACCAACCCCAAGAAACTTCTTATGTTTGTTGGTGAGGTCAGTCTGGGCCAGTTCTTAACCACTTCAACGTTCTAGGCATCCACTCAAATACCATCACCTGAGATAACATGAGCTAGGAAGGCCACTGACCTAAGGCAAAACTCACATTTTAAGAACCTCGCAAACAATTCATGGTCTTTGATAGTTTGAAGAATCACTCTAAGATGGTTGGCGTGCTCCTCTTCATCATTAGAATATACCAAGATTCCATCAATAAATACAACCATGAACATGTCCATCAATACATCAAGGACAATAATGTCTTATACATTGCAAGAGTTCAAGAACTTGGTCCCCAGAATGGAGGACTCACC
>JAPFFP010044427.1:0-12426 GCA_026153255.1 Solanum medicagineum
GCAATAGTTGGGTTTTCAGGTTAGTGTTTGTCTGAGTGCCTAATCGGCACTAGTCACGGCCCCTGGGTCGGGTCGTGTCAGTATTCATGCATTTTACCCACCTTTACTAATCATTCGAGGATGAATGATTCCAAGGAGAAGATGATGTAATGCCTAGTAAAATTACCAAAATACCACTAAAGGAGGGACGTAGGCATAATAGATCTTTCCATGCTCCGTTTGCAAATTCAAGACCGAGTTTCCAATCAACACGAAAAATTGAATGGAAATGACCTCGTTCAATTTTTAGAGCAAACCAGATCGAAAAATAATTTATCGATCCGAAAACCAAAAGTGTTGGTGCACGTTAAGGCCGCGACACGCCTTGGTGGTGAACCAACACTTATATAATTTTCAAAGTTTTCAACGCAGAGTGGAAAAACTCGTTTGAAAATTTTTTGGAGAAAATGCACTGATGCGTATCTAGTCCGCATACCGGACTGGGTATTTCTAGGGAGAAATTTTTCTTTTAATTTGTGAAGGGCATTCTAGACATTTTTCAATCCCTCATAAACGCAAACAATGATTAATTAAGTCATTTTTAGTTGAAAAAAGGTTTATAAACCCCATTCAAAAGCCCCAAATGCAAAAACTAAGTTAGAGTGTTAAAGACACAAGAGGAGGAGCGAGGGTTTTGAATGCAAGGTTGAAGGTTTCTTCAATTTCAGGTATGTAAGGCTACCTAAAGCGTTGGATTACATTCATCCACGTCCCCCTTCGGTTGCTTGAGTCAAAATTATAAGTATAAATAGTGTGATTTAAATCTCATGGTTCTTGAGTTTTAAATTCTTGTATAGGATTGACTTTCTTGAATATCTTTGAGTTAAATAATGAATTGCACTATTGTTACCTTGAATAATGCATGTGTTTTGCATGCTTGATATTTTAACATTAAACTTAGTATTTGCCTTACTTACTAATTAAATTGAAATTATGAAGCTAACTATCTAAATTGCGTAATTTGAACCTGAGAAGCATGTTGTCAACTTCATATATGCATGTAATGAATATCTATCATGTCATATGTGTTGAGCATGGATAGCATGATGTCACTTGATCGTAATTCGTGAGGGTGTTGCATAATGTGGATTAGAGTCTTGTATTGCATTGTTTTGAGCCTACATTCTGAGCCATGGAGTAATGGAGAGAGTTGATCCTGAGATAATTGAGATGAGTTAAAGAGTTGAGCTTGAGTTATTTCATGAACACATTTTAGTCTTGGAAGGAGTATTGAGCACCAAGTTGGGTGACTCAGAACCACCCTAGAACTACGTAGCTAGCGTAGGATAGTCGCAAGGGATAATTCTGGTGGCCTAATTCCCATAGAGGGGCACTCTCTTAGGATCCGAGAGAGAGAGGTAGAGGTTGACACCCTATTCCTTGGCAAGTTCAGGGCAGGCGTGGCAATGATGTCTTTTCATTGTACATCACCAAAAACTCATCTTGGTGGAGAGTTATGTCGATTAGAGAAACTTTCAAGCAACAAATGAGTTGAGCATATTCATGATTTTTGAACTGAGTTGCATAAACACTGAGTCTATTTCTAAAGCATGACTTCAAATTTAAACTTGCATGACTTGCTTGAGTTGAATTATGAGATGAGAAATAGAGACTTGAGTCAAGTCAGATGATTGGATCTGAGCCTTGTTTGTTTCTTGAGCCATTTTATATAATGTACATTCCACGTAGTGACGCCCTTCGGTGCTGCATCATTTCATGATGCAAATACGGGAGATAGAGGACTTCAGTAGGTGCACCGTTGAGGTTCAGAGTTCTCAAGTTCTAGAGATTGGTGAGCCCTCCTTGCTATTCGGAGAAGCCTTTATTTATTTCATTTTTTACTTCTACTTTCTTTGAGTTAGGTAGCCATGGCATATCATGGTACCATCTAGGCGGTTAGAGTAGAGGCTTCATAGTCTTTTAGTAGAGCATTGTTGAGTATTTCATTTTCTAACACTTGATCTATTTTCTTGAGACCATTTTATGATATCTTTATCTTTCCTTTAATGTTTTTACTTGAGTATTCTTCCATAGTTGAGTAAGATGTGACGATGTGGCCAAGTGGCTTGCTTGGTGACTAGCAATAGTCTATGAATGTCGGTCAAGTCTAGGGTACCCTCACGGGGCGTGACATTTAATTAGTCCTGTTTAGGTTGACTTGCCTTGGTGAGTTATAGGCATGTTCCATAACACTCGATTTTAGGTTATGATAATTTTGTATAAAAGTCTAGGTTCATAAGTCTCACATGTGTACAAGGCCAGTCTAGTAGATTCTTGAGGATCGGTGCAGAGACGTTTGTTTCTTGCTTTTGAGAAGCTATAAAGATTATTAGAAAAATTCTCTTTTACTTCTTTCAATTTAGTCATGCGTGAGTTATTATGTTAGTGCTGAGTGTCGCATGTTCTTTTGACAGATGACCAAGACTAGAGCATTAGCTTTTGATTTAGGTGGTGACTCATCCCCCGAGATTATTACTGAGACCCCATCTTGGAGTAAAGGTAGGGGCGGAGTTAGAGGACGAGGAAGAGCTAGAGGAATAGCACCAACTCGATATCATGAGAGGGGCCTTTATTGCGTTCCTCACATGCTTGGTACATTCAAAATCCTAATGCATACTTTTCTTGCCTATATTGTGTTGTAATATAGGGTATGACGAAATTCCCATCTCCACATAGCTAGCACGATCTTTAGCTTAAGATATTGGTGCGTCTTCATAATCTAAGGACATGATATGATCCAATTATTTAGGTATCCTATTTCTTTCGAGTTTATTCTGGACTTCGAGTTAGCAAGGGCCTATCCTAGTAACTCTCTTGTATTTTAGAGGCTTTTCCGACAAATGATGTAAGAGTCTATGTTATCTTTATTTCCTTTTTTTTTTTTGTTATGCTATAATTGCTAGACATTCATTGTTACTTGTGCATTCTTGGTATCTTTTACTTGCCTTATGTATGCTTGACTTGCTAAGAGGCTCAATGGGGTTTCCTCGGGAATCCTAATTGTCGTGTCACACCTAAAGCCTAACTTGGGTCTTGACACGTAATTCAAAGAAATTACTCTCTCCATCTAATCTATGTAACACGATGTCAACTTGAAATGGTGATTTAGAATTTTTTAAAACAAACTTGTTGGTCTAAAATAAACCTTAAATATTTTTGTGATAATAAATTATTCCATTAAGGGTCAAAAGTGAGTTATTTTTAATTTCAATAAGATGACATTTTTTTTGGTATAAATAGAAAAGGAAAGAGTGACACATAAATGTGGCAGGGAAAGTAAGAAATAATTTTTTTTTCTATTATATCAATTTTTTTATCTGTATCTAAATGAATATTAATGATGAAATTATGCTGATCTTATATATATTATTAGTTGAAAAGTGCATTAAGTTATTCTCTTTAAATTTACAAGTAAAAAAGATTAATTCTTATACTCTTATTAGTTAATGAGGTTTGAACAAAAACAATTCTTTAAATTAATATTTTTACTAACAAAATATTTTTAAAAAATAATATATATTTTATTTTAAAAAAAAGAAACTTTTTTTATAACACGACAGAAAAACAGCTGTACACATTTATCCCTTTTGAATACAGAGATGGCACCTGTGAATAGTGATGAACCAAATAATTCATTGTACGTACAGTTTCAGTTTTGACACGTTTTACATTTTGAAAACTGAGAGTTGAGTGGATTTCTGATCCGACATTATATGGTCCACAACACTTGTGTCTTTCCTTATCAAAATTTAAAAAAAAAAATTCGTTTGATACGTTTCTTTTTCGATTCATTTTGGAAAATGTGATTCATATAGTTATTAATGACTTTTCAACATGGAAGCAAAATTAGATTTAATACACGTTAGCTATTTTATCGGATATGTATCGACTTTAACCACCATGAAACTGAATGCAAGCTATTTCAAAGTCTCATGCTACTTTGATCATTGATTCCATATATTTTGGCTTTTAATTTTGGTTATTTATCTTTTCAGATATATCCATCAATGAAAATTTATCGATAATGCAAACTTGAAGCTATTGCAAGCTTAGACCTTCAGTAATTTTTTTTCTTCAACATCTGATACCCTTATTGGAACCTAATCATTCTACATCTGTATTGTGTACGTGAAACTCCGTTTGGGGAGTTTTTTTCATAATCAAAACTCAAATCCAATATCTATGATTAAGAAAAAACAATCTCATCTATTGCACTATGTTATTTAGTGATCCTTCAATAATATCATTAATATCATAAAATACATCATTTATTTTACATTGTACTTGGCCAATTCTCTTATGTTCTGAAGCTATTATCTGACTAAAGAATAGGCAATTTAGAAAGAACTATTGATTAAGATAGTTCCATTTCTATCCAAAGGAATTAGGAACATTTTCATACAAATACAAGTTCATTCTTTGTCAATTATTAATTTTGTAAAATCAAATAAGTAAAATATTAGAGTGTATTTTGCATAAAAAATAAGGATTCTTCCATATTTAAATTCTCAAAAAACAAAATTAATAAATATTCCAACAGAAGTCTTAGTAGTTGGTTGACAATTTGAATTTTCATGTTGTTGGTGATGATTTCGTGCCCCATTTTCTCAAAATGTGATTCAATGATGTGACAATTCATTTTAAGATTTAAAAAGAAAAGGCATCACATAATAATTTAAAGACATGTAAGGGCACCATTCTTCACTAAAAAATAAAATTAATTATAAAAGAGACAAACACAATCAAATATCGGATAAACATTCAAATTACCTCAAAAGCAAGATATTAGGCACCTTTCGTGGTACACACAGGTGGATCCCAACTGAATCTTATAAATTATTTGGAAAGAAGAGGGATATGAGGAGATGAGGTAGTGTAACACCTCCTAATTCACCCTACCTAGTCTGAGAAAAATGCCCTGAGAAAAATGAGAAAAATGATTCAAAAAGTCATGAGGAAAGCACGAAGGCCACCTATGGCCCCTAGAGTGAACTACGAAACGTAGATGAGGCCTTGTAGGTGCCTTTGTGACTTGGTGAAATTTTCCTAAGTCTGAGGCTCATGTACGAGATAGCTTATAGATCATATATCATTCCACAGCCCGTAGATCATGGTTCTTAGTTTGATGACTCAAAAATCAACTTTTCTAGAAAATGAATGACAAGTTATTAGAAGGTTTGTCAACTGACTTTTGGGCTGTAAGTCTTGTTCGTAGATTAAAGTTCCAGAAAAATCAAGATTTCTGTTTGATGCCATGAGTTATCAGACGCCCCATAATACATCTTACAAGCCGTAGGGAGTGATTTGTAAGTCTCAGATCCAATTATCAATAACTCGATTTTGCGCACTTCCACCTACGAAAGGTATCTTATGGCCCATATGGACCTACAGCTTGTAAACGTGGTCTCGTGGTTCCACTTGGGAGTTTTAAAAAGAAGTAATTTCATCCTCTCCTATCATTTATAATTTAAAGCTACTATGTTTTTGACTAAATCTAGGTCCATTATGAGTACCCTAGGTGTATTATCCCTCATGTACACTTAGAAAACCTAAAGAGTATCGAAGAAGAGAGAAAAGGGGGGTTCGTGATTACAAGCTTAAGTATTGAGAGAGAATTGATTATTCTTCCTAAATCTAGGTATGTAAGGTTAACTAGAACATGAATTATGTTCTTCCATGTACCCTATAACCCAAATTGATGGAGTTTTGAATAAATTGAGTCTTCCACGAATGTTTCTTGAAGGTTTCTCATAAATCCTAATGTATTCCTATATAACCTTGTATGAATTACAATTTTTATTAATTAAAATACTCAAATCGATGATTTTACGTTTTTACATAAACCGTAGAATGAATGCTTGTTAATTTTACATATTGCACTTAAATGGGTATACATGAGTACAATTTGAGCCTAAAGAATCTATACAATTCCTAATTGCTTTAACTCTTTTTTTGTTTCCTGAATGCTATCAGTTAGAACGATGCATGCAAGAGAGTCTCTAGGAGTCAAGAGCTAAATCTTAAAAAAGAATGTTCCTAACCAAAGAGTTGATAGTTGATGTGATGAATTGAGCTAACAAAAGCCCAATGAGGCTAGTTGAATAAGATAACCATAGAGTTGATGTCTTATGAGCATGTTGAGTCTTAGAAGGAGTATTAAGCATCGGATTGTGTAAGAATGAGTCCAAGTCTAACTCAATAGCTACGTGGCCAACATAAGAGAGGATCAAACCATAAAATCAGATGTTTCCTATCATCCCAAAAGAGGAGTTGATGTTACTTATTATGGATCCACTGACGGGATGTCCTTTACCCTAGCAAGATATTGGATGGATGTGGCAACAACATCACTTCATTGTATCATCACCGGTTCATAGATGATGGTTGTCGGTTAGATAAACTCCTATATAGGTATTGATAGTGCTCCGAGTAGATTGGATAAGATGGTGTGCGAATGACCGTCGCGTGAATTGCATTCTTATTTTAGACTCTTCACTTGCTGATTGACTTTCCTTCTACTTGAGTTGAGTTATTTGAGATGACGTCATTCTACCATTACATGTTTCATTCTACCATTTTACCTACTCATAAATTTCATGTACCAACACTCATTTAGGCTTGCATCCCTTCATGATGTAGACATAGCTACTAACGATCATCGATAGGCGCTCCATTGAGGACTCATTGCACTTAGCTAATTGGTAATTCCTCTCGTACTTTTGGAGGATATCACGTTCTCTCTTTTAGCTTTTTGCTTAGCCTTTTTATTTTATTTTGAAGTAGCCATGGTCTTGTCATTGGCACCATTTAGTTAGTTTATTTAGAGGCTTTATAGATTAGACTATCGAGTTTTGATTGGATGTTGTTTCTGTCTAGTTTCTTTCACACTAGTCATACTTAGTTGATGAATGGATTGTTTGTCTTTTGTCCTTAGATTATTGTTTCGTCATTGCTTTTCATTAAGTATTCTTGATTAATGTTGTCTTCCTCTTTCATATTGGGATTGAACAAATGTGATGGAGCCGAGTGGTTCATCTAGGGGCTAGCAATAGTCTCAGAGTTCTGTCCACGCCAAGGGTACCCTCCCGGGGCATAAAAAACTTGGTATCAAAATGCAGAGTTCAAATGTCCTAGGGAGTTTATGAAGTCTTGTGTAGTAGAGTCTTGTTAATGGGTGTGTTATGCACTACACTTTATAAGAAAGAGGCTATAGGACATTAGGAATCGTTACACTCTCATGTGTTGTAAGTTTGTGCGATAGGGTTTAACTCTATACAACTCTTTTCCAACTTGTGCATTATGCATTTACAATTCATGTGTCCTAAGCCTACCGCCAACCAAATAGATACCTCAACTACAATATTGAGAATCCTCTTTTAGAAGTGGATTTAAGAGAAGCTATCACTGTGCTCACCCAATTAGTAACCACCAAGAGTGGGAATCAAAGTCCACAAGCTCCTGGTTATAGCTCCCGAGAGCCAATTACTGCAACTACGCTTAGAGACTTTCTGAGGATGAACCCACCAGTCTTCACTGGGACAAAGGTTGAGGAGGACCCCCAGAACTTCATTGGTGAGGTTTAGAAAGTGTTGAAAGCTATGCATTCGACCGAGATTGAAGGAGTTGAATTTGCCTCTTATCAGCTCAAGGATGTGGCAAATTTTTGGTATAACTAGTGGGAAGAGGGTTGAATGAATTTGAGAGTGCTTTTCATGACCACTTCTTTCCTCAAGAGTTTAGGGAGGCAAAGATTGAGGGAGTTCGTGAATTGGAAGCAAGAGGGTTGATTATTAAATAGTATAGACTCAAGTTTATTTAGCTATACAGGTATGTCCCCGAAATGGTCAAGGATATGAGAGCAAGAATGAGGAAGTTTATATCTGGCTTGGGTAAACATGTGAAGAAGGAACAGGAAGCAACTCTACTGATCCCAAGCATGTATATTTCAATGCTTTAGTCTATGTGCAACAACTTATGAAGAATAAAAAGAGGGATAGAGAAGAGAATTTGAGAAAAAAGGCTAAGTCAGTAGAGCATGAGCCCAACTAGCATAAGCAAGGTAATGGAGATAGATCCTATTTTCAGACGTGGTCTTCAAATTATGCACCATCCTAAGCAAGTGCACTAGCTCCAAACAACAGGTATTATCCGAAGTCTCAAGGTTACCATAATTCCAGAGCTCAGGGTTCTTTGTCCTAAGAAAGTGTGATTCAAGGTTCGATGGGGAGGCCACCATGTGTAAAGTCTGGTAAACTCCACCTAGGTGAGTGTCATGAGGGTACAAATGCTTTTTTAGGTGCAGATTGACTCCCACTTCTAGAACAAGTGCCTAATGAGGAGGTGGGACAATAGAGGTAATAAACTAAGTCTTCGATAGCACTACCAACTAATGGTATTCATAGAGGTGTCATATATATATGAACTAATACGGGCAGGGGTACAAACTGTCTATATGCGATGGTGAATCGACAAGATCAGGAGGTTGCACCATATGTTATCATGGGTATATGATAAGTCTTCTTCTATGATGTGTATGCTTGGCTTGACCCAGGTGCCACTTTATAATTTATAACTCTGTGTGTGGCTAGTAAATGTGAGATCATTCTTAAATGTCTTCTTGAGCCCTTCAGTGTTTCTACTCTTGCTGGTGAGTCTATTTTAGCTGAGAGGGTTTATAGAGATTGTGTAATGTCTGTCCATTATAAGGATACTCTTGATGTCTTGATTGAGTTAGAGATGACCCACTTAGATGTATTTATTGGCATAGATTGTCTTTACGCCTGTTATGCCTCTGCCAATTGTAGAACCCAAACTATCAAATTCTAGTTCTCGAATAAGCCTGTCATAGAAAGGAAGGGTAACTCTATTGCACCTAAGGGTAAGTTTATTTCTTATCTTAAGGATAGAAAGTTAATCTCTAAAGGATGTGTCTATCACCTCGTGCGAGTTAAGTATAATGATGTTTAGCCTCCTACCTTTGACTTCGTCCCGATTGTGAATGATTTTCTTAAGGATTTTTCCTGGAGTCCCCCTTGATAGGGAGATTGACTTCAGGATTGATGTTCTTCCTGACACTCAGCCTATCTCCATTCCACCATACAGAATGGCCTCTGTCGAGTTGAAAGAGCAGTTGAAAGATTTGCTAGAGAAAGGATTTATAAGACTAAGTGTTTCTCCATGGGGTGCTCCTATTCTATTCGTAAGAAAAAATGATGGTTCACTAATAATGTGTATTGACTATCACTAACTAAATAAGGCACTAATTAAAAAGAAGTATCCTATCCCGAGGATTGATTACTTGTTTGACCAACTGCAGGGTGCCATTGTTTTCTCAAAGATAGACCTGAGATCAGGCTATCACTAGTTGCAGGTGAGAGAATGTGACATCCCGAAGATGGAATTTTGAACTCGGTGTGGTCACTTTGAGTTCTTGCTAATGTCTTTTGGGTTAACAAATGCACTTACAGCCTTCATGGACTTGATGAATAGGGTATTCAGACAGTACCTTGACATGTTCGTGGTTATGTTCATTGATGATATTCTGTTGTATTCCTGAGATGAGGAGAGCATGCTAATCACCTTAGAATCGCTTTGTAGATGTTCAAGGATAATGAATTATATGTAAAAATTTTAAAGTGTGAATTTTAGCTCAAATCTGTGGCATTTTTAGGCTATATACTTTCGAGCGACATTATACGAGTGGTCACTCAAAAGATTGAGGCGGTATGAATTTGCCTAGATCAATCTCTCCGACTGGCATAAGAAGCTTCTTGGGTTTGGTTGGTTATTACCGTAGATTCATTGGTGGGTTCTCTACCATATCTACACCTTTGACTAGACTGACTCAAAAGAAGGTCAAGTTTCAATGGTCTGATGAGTGCAAGAAGCATTTCCAAGAGTTGAAAACAAGGTTGATTACTGCTCCAGTGTTGACCTTCCCTGAAGGAACTGATTTGTCATTTATTCTTATGCTTCAAGGGTGGGATTAGGAAGTTTATTGATGCACAAGGGTAAAGTTGTTGCTTATGCTTCTAGAAAACTCAAGATGCATGAAAGAAATTGTCCCATAAATGACTTAGAATTAGCAGTAATGGTACTTCCTCTCAAGCTATGGCGCAACTACTTATATGGAACACATGTGGGATATATACACAGATCAAAAAGCCTGGAATATGTCTTCACCCAGAAAGAGATTAACTTGAGGCAGAGGGATGTCTTGAGTTAATTAATGACTATGACGTTAGCATCCTCTACCATCAAGGTAAAGCTAACATAGTTGTTGATGCTCTCAGAAGGTTGTCTATGGGAAGCACCACTCATGTGGAGAAAGAATGGAAAGAGCTGGCTAAAGAGGTTCATAGACTGCCACGATTGGGAGTTCAATTGAATGAATCTGGTGAAGGTGGAGTGCTTGTACACAATGGGTCTGCACTATCTCTAGTAAGAGAGGTGAAAGAGAAGCAAGACCAAGACCCTATCTTGCTGCAATTTAAGGCAGATGTACATAACCAGAAGGTAATGGCTTTCGCCAAAGGGGGAGATAGAGTATTGAGATATCAAGGCAGATTGTGTATTTCAAATTTTGATGGTATTCAATAAAGGATCATGGCAGAATCCCATAACTCTAGATATTCTATCCTCTAAGGCTCAACTAAGATATACCATAACCTGAGAGAGGTCTATTGGTAGAGTATGATGAAAAGAGACATTGCAAATTTCGTTTTCAAGTGTCCGAACTGCCAACAAGTTAAAGTTGACAATCAGAAGCCATATGGAGTAGCTCAAACTTTGAGATTCCACAATGGAAGTTGGAGATGATTAATATGGACTTCATCATAAGCTTATTGAGTCCCCGCAAACAACATGATTTGATTTGGGTGTTAGCTGACAAGGACAAGATTTGCACATTTTTTTTGCAGTAAAGACAACTGACATCGCAGAGGATTTTGCTCGATTATATATAAAAGTGACTATAAGATTTCATGGAATACCCATGTCCATCATCTCATATAAAGTATCTGAATTCACTGCCTAATATTGGAGATCCTTCCAGAAAGGCTTGAGTTCAAAGGTGAACCTTAACAATGCTTTTCACACTCAGACAGATGGACTGGCAAAGAGCATAACTAAAACTTTAGAGGATATGTTGAGGTCCATCGTCACTGACTTTAAAGGTAATTTGGATGACTATTTGTCTCTTATTGAGTTTGCCTATAATAATTCGAAGGAGATCCTTCCAGAAAGGCTTGAGTTCGAAGGTGAACCTTAACAATGCTTTTCACCCTAAGACAGATGGCCTGGCAAAGCGCACAACTAAAACTTTAGAGGATATGTTGAGGGCCAGCATCACTAACTTCAAAGGTAATTTGGATGACTATTTGTCTCTGATTGAGTTTGCCTATAATAATAGTTTTCCTTCGAGTATTTAGATGGCCCCATATGAGGCACTCTATGGGAGGAGATATAGACCGCCAATCGGATGGTTCGAGGTAGGTGAAGCAATGTTGATTGTCCTGGACTTGGTTCACCAAGCCATAGATAAGGTGAAGGTCATCCTATAAAGATTGGAGACTGCAAAATGTCAACAGAAATCTTACACAAATGTTAGAGGAGAGACTTGGAGTTCGAGATCGATGATTGAGTGTATTTGAAAATTTCACTGTGTGATGCCATATTGAAAGAAAGGAAAGTTTAGTCCAAGGTACATTCACTCTTACCAGATTGTAAAGAGAGTGGGCACTGTAGCTAATGAGTTGGAGTTATTATCAGTGTTAGCGGAGTTACCACCAGAGTTAGCGGTCATCCACCCAATCTTCCACATTTCCATGCTTAAGAAGTGTGTGGTAGATCCCCAGTTGGTTTTGCCTGTTGAAATTATAGAAGTAAAGTACAATATGAGTTATGATGAGATTCCCATTCAAATCTTGGATTGTCAGTTTCACAAGCTGAAGACTGAAGAGATTATATTTCTCAAGGTGTTGTGGAGAAATCAATTTGTAGAAGAAGCCACATGGGAAGCTAAAGAGGATTTGAAGACTAGATAACATCACCTTTCGTGCCTCCTAATGTTGAGATTGATGGTAATGATTCATTTCTACTCTCTGAGTTACCTTCGTATTGCTAAGTTAATTGTATTCGTGCTTAATGGTGATGTTAGAAATTGTCTTTCAATTCTGAATCTTGAGTTGAAGTTGAATCCTGGAATATGGATATTCGAGTATTCGAATATTTGAGTTCTTGATAATGTTCCTGCTTGATAGGTTTCCTAAACTTCACTTCATTCGAGGATGAATGATCTCAAGGGGGAGATTGTAACACCCCACGTCTTACACTACTAGAACAATTCAAATGAAACATGACATGGTTTGGACAAATTGACGCTAATTT
>JAPFFP010044428.1:0-35006 GCA_026153255.1 Solanum medicagineum
CCTTCTTCTCGAACAACGTCATCTATGAGGTGAAACATAAGTTCACAGAGCTGAAGTAGGCAGGTAGCATAAGGGCATATGCAAAGGAATTCACTACTCTCACGCTTCAGATTCCTAACCTTATGAATGAAGATATGATGTTCTACTTTATGGACAACCTACAAAACTAGGCCAGGATGGAGTTGAAACACCAACATGTTAGGACCATTGACGAGGCTAGCACACAGGCGGAAGCTTTAATGGACTATAACACCCTACATGTTGTTAGCATGGAAAGATTATAAGTTAAGAATTTTTGGGCACATTGGATCCTACGAGCCAATCTACGACTCGTGGAAGTAACCACGGGTCATAGGTGGATTGATGGATTGAGTCTAGTGAAATTAGAAATTTGAAGAAACTTTTAAAGTAGATGTACGAATTAACAGGATGGAACATATATGGAATCACGACCCATCAAAGGTTTCGTAGATAGGAGTCCTGAAGGACCTAAAATTTTTTAGGTCTGGAATCAACTCTACGGGAGGACTTACGATCCGTAGAAGCATTGACAAGTCATCCTGCATGTTCATGGTTTGGAAGCTGCAAACTTCGGAAACTGAACTTTTATGGCATAAGTTTTACAGGCCAAGGTACGATCTGTAGGATGAACCACGACCCATAGAAATGGTTTCATGGATGGTCTGGCGATTTTATAATGAAGAGTGTTTTTGACATTTTCAATTCGTTCAAGTCGTAAACTACATCGTTTTGTCTCTCCTAACTACCCTAATCGACTGAACCTTGATAAGACTTATTCATAAATCATTCAAAGTCATCCACTATCAAAACTCTCCCAAAGGTTCTCAATATTCCTCTCTCTAATTTAAAGATTCTATTGAAGCTAGGGATTGAAGGTTTGACCAAGGTTTTTCCAGATTATTCTCTTCAGTTCTAAGGATTTTCATTTGAGGTATGTAGGGCTTCATTTATAGACTAGCTTCATCCATGAATTCCAAGCCCACTCCAAAACCTTCTTTTATCAAAGTATCATGATGATTTATTTTGGGCTTTTTTGCTATGCTTCCCACTGCATGAATTATGATTATTCCATGGTTATTGAACCTACCGATGCATGAATTACAATGATATATATATATATATATATTATTCATGAAATGTCATATTTAGACTCGTGCATGATGATGCCTGGCTTATTCTATCAAGACACGTCAACTTACGACATCAATATCACAGATAACAATGGTAGTTAAAGGAGAAATAACAACTCAAATAAACTGAATTAAGTAGATAACTAAATTAAAACTCTTAACACTCCAAAAACTTGGTGTTACGTAAGCAAGCCTCTAAGTATTATAAAGACTTGAAAGAAACATAAGTTTTAATATCTTTTTTTTTCAAAGTAGAACAAGGGCATATGTAAAGAGTATGAGGTATCCATCGAAGTGATAAGCAACTGCCTCACTAACTCGCTCACATAAGCCTCAGATGTAAAAGGATAGAAAGTGAAATCATGAAAATCAAGCTTGTAGCATACATAATTATAAAGGTGAGAAGTGAGTACCCAACAATATGATACTCGAGAAGCAAATTACTTAGCACGAAGTAAAGTAATGTAGAACACGAGTACTCTTTTTACCCCAATCGAACCTCAACAATGACAACTTGCATGAGAAAAAACCCAACCCAATAGTTCAGAATTCTTTTAGCTTGTGGGTCAGTAGTAAGTCACCAACAAAATGGGTCATCAACATCAAATTCATCAATTAATAAGGTCATCAAAGGAGTATTTACAATCTACAAAAGACAAACTGCGTGTAAAATGATATAATAAAATGTCAAATAATATGATACATGTTTGTCTTTACAATACACATTCACTGAAACTCAAACCAAAACTCATGGGGAGTCACATGGTCCATATATCCGTCGAAATCATTTTCCTTCATCATAAACATAACTCATTGTAACCATTTTCCTTCAACATCAATTTAACTCATCAACATAATTTTTCTTCGACATCAATATAACTCGCCAGAAACAATTTCCTTCGACATAATTGTAACAATGGATCTCTTCTCAATATTGCATAATCAATGGAAATAGATGAGTTCACAATATTTCAGAACCAATGCAAAAGACAAGTTCACATGATTTATGAGAGTAATGATATTTTTTGTTTTTAAATAACTAATCTTTTTTATTAAAAATACAAAAGATATCAATAGGAATAAGTACAAGTAAGGGGGGCTAGGCTTTACCTTACTAATCCAATAAGGTAACTAATCTCTACTAACAAGCACGAAGAAAATAAGAGGTAGACAATATTGGTACTTTGTGATCATCATAGAGTTTGAAATTCACTTTTTGATGATATTACAAAAGAGAATGCTTAAATAATGCAAGAATATAACAACCAAGAAAAAGTTTAAGTTATCGATCTCAAACTTTCTATTACAATTGCATGACCTAAAATAAAAGGAACGTCCATCTAAAACTTGAAGTATTTCCTTCTTGTCTTCTTCTTCAAGCCTATCCAACAACACTTGATAATTCACCATTTCTTTATGGATTTATTGGATCTTTGAGCCTATTGAGATAGTCATATGATTTTGCTTTGCCAATCGCATCGGTAGATGCCTTGGGACAAACTCCTCAGACACTTTACCATCCCAACTATGTTGCCTTCCATGTGTCTTCTTTTTGCTTTTGTTGCTTCTAGTTCTTTGTTGCCTAGGTGATATCTCCCCTTCCCTAGCCACTTTAGTAAAGCATATGTCCAACATATTGTTTTCCTCATCTTCATCAAAAAATCCTCGCCCGAATTGATCGCATAAGCATTAGTTGGACTATCATCTTTCTGTGCAATCACACTTTTAGGCACAAATACGGGAGCTTTTGGACTTAATTATAAGTAATTTATTTAGACTATCACGATAACTTACTCTTATAAGTTAATATTATAAATCAAATTATCAACATCACGATATACATCAAAATATGTTACCAAGTTGCCTTTTTATTATCCCCTCTTATTTTATTAGCTCAATTAATTAAACAACTCTTTCCATACACATATCTTCATTATTCTCCAACACACACAGTAAGAAAATATAAGATTCTACATCTCTACTAAGGTTTAGAAATCCACTTGCCTCAATTTAATCAAACAACTACTCTGAAACTTGAGCCTTTTCTTTTTGATGGACCTCAAAATCAACGAAGTCTATTCAAATATAGAATTACAATAAGAATACAAGAACATCGATACCCAGTTTATTAGGTTTTTGAAGATCAAACCCAAATATATATATATATATAGACGTTCTCCAAATCATTTAAAAATCAATAGTGAAAATTATTTCAAAACCAGAGTTGAAATCAACCCATAATCATCAATTTATCAAAAAACTCAGATTCTTGAGAAGATCCAAAACTTTGAAGTTCAAAACCAAGAACTAAAGGTTAAAATCATGAAATAATTAGTGCAAAAAATGAAGGTTAAAATCATGAAATAATTAGTGCAAAAAAATCAAACACTAGAAACTCCAACATACAAAATCTCCAAAAGGACCCTCAGAATTTGTTCGACATTCCTTACACACAAATCATGTATGCTATCCTACAAAATTCGATGTTCTGAGCTAAAAAAAACCATTAAAACACGAATTTGAGGTCTTCTTGATCCAGAACTCATTTAGTCACAACTAAATGGATCACTTGAGGCTCAAAAAGGTTGAAACGCCCTCAAAACTCGATCATAACCCTTTCTAGGCCTCAAAATCACCTCCTGAATCTAATATAATCATAAAAAATCTATTCCGAGCATCCAAACTTTGAATGTGGACTAAAGTCAACTCTTAATCCAAAATGACTTAATCTTCAAAAATAGGACCTAAAATTCATGAAAAAAAAAATCAAAATATGAAAGCAATGACACTCATACACCATATTCCACATTTCGGAGTTGATGAAACTGGCGAGCTTCCATTGTGAGACTCGTAGCTCCAGCTGGTACCAAAAATCACTGTTGAACAACTCAAACCTTCAGAACTCAAAAGCTTCAAAATTTCTCAATTTTTCAATAAAACTCCAAAACCAAACTCACAAACTGATCAAACATGACTCGTAATAATTATTAAGAGGAGCAAAATGTCAATTTTCTAAAAGAATTTTTAAAAATGACCTTTAGGGTTATTACATGAAACTCTTTTGATTTTTTATTTTATTTTATTTTATTTGCTTTTTAAAAAAAATTATTTTGTCTATGTTTTGAAAATGAAATAATAAGTAAAGTAGGAAAAACAAATTAAAATGGAAAATATAAAATAATATATAGTACTGAAAGGTCATGTTGACATATTAGGATGCAGACTTAGTGGGTTGCTATAGTAAGTGAGGCAGATGCAGATTTCCTAATTCTTTAACTACCATTTCATTACGTGTCTAGAGATGGAGAATGAAATAAAGATTTTATAGCCTGAGATAGCCTAGAGAAGTCAGCTCGTGCAGCACATGCATTAGAAATACCATCAACCATGACGTCCTTTTTCTTCGTATTTTTACAATTTGTCCAAGATTTTTCATATTTAATTAATTTTGAGTTTCTAAATTCAGATCAAGAGCCACATTCTTTTATGAAGAATGCTTGTTGCTTAATTATTCATAAGAGTATTCAGATAGTTCTTTTATGATCGTGAATTCGAGTAACGAAAATAGGAAAACTTTTGAGAGTAATATGGAGAAATCGAGAGCTTTACTTCCTTTAATGACTTATTCGATATAAATTCAGATGAAACTAGCTATGAAATTTCGAATACTGAATTTCTTAAAATAATGCAAATGAGTTTAATTTTCAATTCAAAATGAGAGAAACACAATGAAAATTAACAAACTCCTTAGCTACACATCAGAAGATTGAGTCTCAGCAAGATGAGAAAAGCAATTATGATCGTAGTTAATGTTTTGACATAACAAGTACTTGATATTATAATTTTACTCATATAAAAGTAAAAATAGGATAAATATATTTTTTACTTGTTGTTTTAACCTACTATAGCAAGGTTGTTTGACTTATTTTTCAAAGCTTTCATTAGTCACTTATTATATACAGTTATCTCTAATTATCTTTCATTAAAGTGATTTTGATGAGGTTGACAATGAATAGATTCAGAAGAGAGGTAGAAATACACCGAAGAAGTATTGGGAAAAAATAATTGGATAAGATATGATGTAGATATAGCTTACTACGAACATGACATTAAATAAAAAATATGGGGGACACGAGTTATTAAGGTAGAAAGTTAATAGGTATAAGAGTGCATTTTTTTATAATAGGCATCAACTCATAATACTAAATTTTCTTCGATTTCTGTTGATATCTCTTGTTTCACATAGTGCAATTATAATATTTTTTTTAATTGTCATATCGGTCTGCTGCTACCTCTTATTTTTATACTATTTATTATGTTTTACACTTTCATTAGGTCTTTTTCTTAGATTGTTTTTGTTAACAAGATTGATTTCCGGATGATTAACTTTAAGTTGCAGTGTTAGCTTGTTGGACGTGTGGGAACAAGTACTTCTGCAGTAAGAGTTGACAAATGATCAAATCTGGAAACCACTTAATTAAGTGAAGCTTATTAGCACTTGTGCTAGCTTTGTACGCGTATATTAAAAAAAAACAGTATTTTCTTCATCTCATTTTATGCTGCACTTTTTTTATGGTCCGTCTAAAAAATAATATCATCTTACTCAAATTGGAAACAGTTTACTTTTAAAATTATTCTTTTATCCTTAATAAAATGATTCTTTTCCTTTTTTTCTTAAATATTGTGTTAGATCAAAAAATGTCACCTAAAAATAGGACGGAGGGAGTACTATGGAACTTAAACATAGTATGACTTAGCTTTAACTAATACGTCCAATGATATGAAAGACAAATTTCTAAGTCTTCAATCCAATAGTAGAAGAATTCTCTAAAACTTGTTTAAGTGGGAGCAGTTGGACTCCTGTCATCCCATAGAATTAACAAAAATATATAGAAAGAAAATTAATCATGAAAAACAGCTTTGTCCATTGCGTGTGGACCAGAATAAAAAGAAAAAAAGAGAGACAAAATTTGGAAAACCTTCTTCTTCTTCTTCTTTTTTTTTTTTTTTTTTTTTATTTTTTTTTAAGTCTACATATGTTTTTAAGTTCTTTTTTTGTTTAGCTTTCTTCAAGTCTCCATGTGTTTTAACTTCTTTTTTCCTTTCCTTCTTAGATTGAGAAAAGATTTAATATATGATAGTGGATGCATAACAAGATAATTGCTTTCTCCATCCAAATTTATGTGGTATTTTTCATATTTTAAAAAGGGCTTTCTTTTGAAAAAAAAAAAAAAAACCATTATTTGCTTATATATATTTTAAAGAGTATTCTGAGTTATCCTTCATCATAACTTATAGTACTTTTTTTGACGTAATTTTTAAATTTGTAAATTTTTCTTTAAAAAAATTAAATATTAAAATCATATATGAAATTACAATTAAAATTTAAAAGTTTGACATTCTAAATTTGAATAGTGCCACATAATTTGAAAGACATGACGTATAAATTAGTTATATGAGCTCTCCTAATAATCAATGTAACATATTATTTCCTCTGTTCATTTTTACTTGTCAACAATACTATTTTGAAATGTATAATAATACTTATTCAGTATATAAAATCAATGGATAATTTATTATTTTGTGTCTATTTTATCCTTGTTATTAAATATTTATTTTCCATTGTTTAGATGACTTGCATTTAATAAGGATTTGATAAAATTATCCTATCATCTACTGCTTCTTAGTTTCTATGCCAAGTCGATAATTGATAACTATTATTGGACAGAGGGAGTATAAACGATACATGAAAAAAATTGGTTCAAGAATATAAAAAGAAATAAAAGCTCTAATAGATGATGTATATTGTAGTAATGCTACCTACGTTAACGTTATTTTTCATGAATAGAAGTTTCCTTTCGTAACCAATTCAACAAGTTACACGGATAGCAAATAAAGATTCATTTTATTGTATCAACACATTTTAATACTCTCTCCATAAAATATATTTGTCAAATATTTTCTAATTTAATTTCTATATTTATTTGTAATTTTTGATAAATGTAGGGCTAATTTTTCTCTCTTTAATTTATTAATATTAAGGTAATATCATTGAAAAAATAGTACTTAAATATGTTTTACACCCTATCAATTAAATTCACAATATCAATAAATTTTTTGATTTAATAAATATGTCAAGTCAAATTTTGAAAATTAAATCCAAACTGAGGGACTATGTGATATCAGACTAGTCGTTATATTTATCATATTATTGATGAATATTCATCATTGAAATAATCAAATAATGAAACTTGATTGTATATCTAATCTTGGTTCCCACCCCACCCCCACGCTTATATATTATATAAAAGTTGTGGTCTCGTGGACTTTGGAGTTGAGGCCCAAAGAAGTTATTTTTCTACCAGAGTTGTTCACAACAGATAAAAGGTACGATACTTTAATATATGATATAAGACATATATTAACAAGAGTTATTCTAAAGGGTTATGATATTTTTGAAGGATTATGATTTTTTCGAAGGTTTTTTCAAATGGTTGTAACTGTTATAAGGAGTTGTGACTGTTTCAAAAAGTTGTTACTTTGTGAAAAGGTTATTACTTTTTCAAAGGGTTGTTACTTTTCCGAATGGTTATAACTTTTTCGAATATTTGGGATAGGCTAAAGTATCATTTAATAATAAATAATGTCTTTTGTGTTTTGTTAACGTCTATATGGGTTATTCAATTAATTTTTATAATATTGAATTATTTGAGAAAAATAAATAAGAATTTTGAAATGTTGAAGTTTTGAATTTTTGAAGGCTTAAGTTGCTAAAAGTGATTTTGGTATCAACTAGAGCTACGAGTCTTGAAATGAAATTTGGTCAGTTTCATTAGCTCCGAAATGTGAAATTTGATCTAGAAGAGTCGTTGAATTCTGAATTTGGAGTTGTTTTGTGGATTTGGGGCTCTAAGTTGGAAGTTTGAGTTAAATTGAATCAAGGTTTGACTTTGATTAACATTTTGACTTTGGATGCTCGGATCGCATTATGATGATATTGTTTGATTCAAGGGGTGATTTTAGGCCTATAAAGAGCTTCAGTATATTTTTTGGGAGTCTCAAGTGCATTTTGGTCTTGTGAGTCTTAAGTTGGTTTACTTGCAACTGAATGGATTTCGACTCAAGGAGACTTTGAATTCATGTTTTGATGATTCCATTGAGTCTAGAACGCCATTTTCAAAACTAGTAGCCTATTTGGTTTGTGTTTGGGAAGTGCCAAATGAATTTTGGGTGAGTTTTTTAAGTTTCTTGAATGCTTTGGCACTGTTTTAACAAGTTTTGACAATTAAATGGTTCATTATTAGTTTTAAGGATCGAAAAATAATCCTGAAACTTCTAAAATTTTGAGCATGAATTCTAAGGCTGACTTGGAAAGTTTGATGCATTTTGATTAAGCCAAGACTGAACTTTTATCGTAAAATATGAAATAATTATATGTCGAGAAGAAATGATATTTTGACTGGGCTAACGAGTTTTCGATTAAAGAAGCAGGGTTATATCATTCTAGACCCAATGGAATCATCAAAACACGAATTACATAATGCTTGGGCCTCGAATTGCAACTGAATAGATTTCAAGTCAAGGAGACCTCGAATACGTATTTTGATGATTCCATTGAGTCTACAATGCCATTTTGCAAACTATTAGCCTATTTGGTTTGTGTTTGGGAAGTGCTAAACGAATTTTCGGTGAGTTTTTAAGTTTCTTGAATGCTTTGGCACTGTTTTAACAAGTTATGACAATTAAATGGTTCATTACTAGTTTTAAGGATCAAAAAATAATCCTGAAACTTCTTAAATTTTGAGCATGAATTATAAGGCTGATTTCGAAAGTTTGACACATTTTGATTAAGCCAAGACTGAACTTTTATCGTAAAATGTTGAATAATTATTTATCGAGAAGAAATGATATTTTGACTGGGCTAACAAGTTTTCAATTAAAGAAGCAGGTTTGTATCATTCTAAACTCAATGGAATCATCAAAACACGAATTACATAATACCTGGGGCTCGACTTACCTTTCCTCTCAAGTTGCATAATGCCTTTCATTCAGAATACCTTCAAGAATACCTAATCATTAACCTGGACCTCTAAGTCACTACTTAGCACGTCTACATATGGTTTTTATCGGCTTTGAGCATACTTTTAGTACTCCCATATGATCAATTTACTTTCTCAAGAGCTTGGTGCACAAGATCATTTCCTAATATTTGACATTCAGCTACTTCAAACAAACCGATAGAGGATCTGCACTGCCGACCATATATGGCTTCAAATAGAGTCATGTCAATGTTGCAGTGATAGCTATTATTATAGGCAAATTCTATCAAGAACATATGATCATCCCAATTGCCTTTAAGGTCTAGAGCACATGCTCGTAACATATCTTCAAGTATCTAAATAGTATGCTTTGGTTGGCTATCTGTCTATGTGTGAAATGCGGTGCTAAGGTTCACCTGTGTGCCCAAACTCTTCTAGAATGACCTCTAAAAAGATGCAGTAAACTATGTACCTCTATCTGAAATAATGGACAGTGGAGTCCCATGCAGGTGAACAATTTACTCTACATACAAGTTGGCATACTCTGCAGCTGTGCGGGTGGATTTAACACGCAAGAAGTGGATTGACTTCATCAATCAATCAATAATCACCCAGATGGAATGATGCCTTTCAAGGAAAAGGTAAACCCGAAACTAAATTCATATTAATAGCCTCCTATTTCCATATTGGAATGTCCCATAGTCAGAGCTAGGCTACAGGGTCTATGATGTTTTACTTTAACTTGTTAGCAATTGGAGCATTCTGGCATATAATTTGCTAAATTTCCCTTCATGTCGTTCCACCAATAGACCTCCTTAAGGTCATGATAATCTTTGTAGAGCCTAGATGAATTGAGTATTGTGAACAATGTACTTCTGCCATGTGAATTGTGTATCGTGAAAATTGTGCTTATGTCATAATTTGCTACCTTAACCCATTTATATTTGGACTACATAGTTTTCCTTGGCATCACAAGGTGCCATATCCGGCCAGCTCAAATACAGTAACTTGGTGTTCTCGAATCCCTTCTCGGCGCTAGAGAAATAAAGGATCATCATATTATTTTCTTTCACTAATGCCTAAGGATGACTTTATAGTATTTTGCACCACTATGCCTCTATCTTCATATTCTAGTAATTAGACTCCTAGGCTAGATAATCTATGAACATCTTATATTACTTCTTATTGTACCCATGGTAAATGCACTAGGATGCCCATAGATAGTTGACTGAGTTCATCTACTACCACGTGAGCTTTTCCTAGGTGATAGAGAATGTTCACATCATAGTTCTTCAACAACTCTAGCCACCTTCTTTGCCTCAAATTCAACTCTTTTTGCTTGAAAAGGTATTGGAGACTCTTACAATCTGCGATATATCAATATGTAACCTATACAAATAGTAACACAAAACCATAAGCGTGAATTCAACTACTGCATGCTCTGAATCATGAGATGGATAGTTTGTTCATGTTTCTTCAATTGTTAAGAAGTGTATGCTATAATCTCCCTCCCCATGCTGTATCAAGACACATCTTAGGCCAATGACTGAAGGATCAGAATAAATAGCATGCCTTTCTTTACCCTCTAGTAAGGCTAATACTGGTGTCGTAGTCACTTTAGCTTAGGCTCTTGGAAGCTTCTTACACAAGTGTCGGACTATTGGAACTTAACTACTTTTTATGTCAACTTAGTCAATGGGATAGAAATAGAGGAGAACTTCGACAAATCTTCGGTAATAGTCAACAAGCCCTAGAAACAACATACTTTTGTCGAAGTAGTAGGCTAAGGCCAATTCTTAAATGCCTCAATCTTGTAGAGGTCTATATTAATGCCTCCACTAGATACCATAAGACCAAGAAGAGAAAACAAGTTCATCCAAAACACACAGTTCATCGAAAACACACATCTTGAAAACTTGGCATATAATTGGTGATCTCTGAGTGGTTATAGGATTGATCTCAGACAATTTTCAAGTTTTGCAAAATCACGTGAATAGATCAAGATGTCATTAATAAATACAATCACATACAAATCAAGAAAGGGTTTGAAAACCCTATTCATCATATCAATGAAGGTTTCTAGGGCATTCATTGGTCCAAATGACATAACGAGGAACTTAAAGTGCCTATATCTCATATGGAAGGCTTTTTAGGAATATCTTCTCAAATCCTTAGTTGGTAATATCCAGATCTCAAGTCAATCCTTGGAAAGCATTTGGCTCCTTGTAATAAGTCTTCTATCCTAGGAAAAAGGGTATCTGTTCTTTATCGTAACTTTATTCAGTTGTCTATAATCTATACACATTCGCATTATGCTATCTTTCTTATATACAAACAATACTGGAGCACCCCACTGTAATTTATGATAGTACAAAATAATGTAACGAGTATGAAGGAAATAGAATAACTAAGAAGGTTCTAATTTGTAATATACTAAAAGTGATCAAGTAAGAGAGTCAAGAATAAATTGAGTGTACCGAACTGTTTCTAAATCTAGCAAACAACCACTAGTCTAATGACATACGTGTATTGCTGGTACTCTAGCTCCATACAAAAACATTACATCTCACTAGCCCCTAAGGTACTCCTATGTAGCTCTGAAAGCAAATATTTTGTACTTAGACCCCAATGCAAGCACTATCTTCCAATAACCCTCTAGGCATCAATGTATACCTGTAGGCGATAGGTATAACCGATAAAGATGTACATATCTCAACAGATTCTTAAGCAATATGGATATATCCCTGAAGGCACAAATCAAATCCCTGCAATTAACCTCAATAGCCCCGAGGGAAACAACAACAATAACATAATGTGAAGATAAAAAATGTGGCTATATGCCACCTATATGAATAATCCTTATGCCTTACCTAAATATATGGTCACTAATAATAGAGTACAAAAACCAAAGAGAGATGTCTATATCAATCACAACAACTAACACAATCAAATAAGACTATGAGTAACTTGGCTATAACTATGTGTTGTATCTTCTCTAAGCTTTAAAGAAACTTGCGGAGAAAAGAAAATAGCCTTAGATTATCTTTTTTCGTCAAATTCACATTGTAATCTTACTTTTTTCTCCATGTCATGATAATACAACATGGACTAATCTCAATCAATAGATAAGGATAAGAATTACTATGATAATTCGATAATCAATACAAATTTCTGCGATAAATTATTATTTTGGGCGTAAGTATTTATAAATTGATAAAGATGGTTCGTACCATGCTAATTATGGCCGAAACACTTTCAAAAACTCAATACCAGCCAAACGCCCTTTTCCATAATCTTTGTGGAGCTATGTTACACAATTCATGGAGAAAACTATTAAAAACGGTTAGCTTGCAATGTAGAACAACTTTCGTGAAGCTTCTATGGCAAGATCATAGATATATAAGGAGGAATTGAGATATAGTACTGTTTTATGGGTTTAACACCAAAGAAATGAGTTTCAAATGAAGACGTGAGGTTTTTAAATGCCTCCACCCATATTGGGGTCCATTTTATGAGTGCTTGTGCAGTCTTACAATACCCTTAGCGCCAAGATCAAGTTTGAGAGCTTTACTCGACAGACTTTAATTCCTTAAAATCGTAGCTATCAACTAGAATTATCAAACTTACAATCCAACTTCAAACCCTTGACCGAATTTCCCTAGATCTCACATGACTTAGTTTTCATCTGAAATTGTCCTAGGCTCAAAATTGTTAATATTTTCTGGACCAACTTTCTTCCCTATTGACCTACCCTTCTTGATGGGGTTAGGTCATTATATGTCACGACCCGGACCTAGGGTCTAGAAGTGGCATGGCAAATGGGAACCCAAGGATTCCCAAACTAGCCTCAAAGTACCAAAATCCACATCATCAGTTCGGAAGCGCATTCAAAAGTAACACATAATTCTAAGGGATGGGAAAGTAGGACTCATGCTATGGGGGCATCTTAGGAAAAGGGATTAGTATGAACTCATATAACACATAGCACATAATGACTAAGGGGTGAGTAAGTAGGACTCACGCTATAGCGGCAATTCGGGACTTAGGAGTTTTCCACAACATAACATAAGATCATATTATAACATCATAGTCCATAAGTAATCATGTTTAAGAATCCCATACGACTTTTAGCATAGAATGAAAGGAGTACACAAAATGTCCAACAATGCCTCTACATAAGATAGATCGGGGGCTAAGACATACCCTGGGCTCATCCTAAAAGTAAATAAAGTAGAAAAGAACAACATAGGTAGAGAGATGGTGGCTTGTCCTTGAAAGATAGGACTCACCACAACAAGAATAACTTGAAACCCAGGCTAGACATAGTACGATGGATGAATGGGCTCCTCAGTCCCTACATGGTGAAATCATGTAGGCAAAATATGTGTTAGTACATTTGGATATACTAAGTATGCGCGATGCAATGCATGTAACTTACCAGACCTGCATATCAATGTTAGATGACAAGGGAACATAGCATAGAAAAGACCATATATCGAGAGAGTAATATATAATATGCTACGAAATCAATGATGCATGAAATGCAAATGATGCTCATATATATAGTTGGGATGTGACCTTAACTGACATAAGTAAGACCACGCGAGCTATTACTTAGAATCACGGTGAAATTTCCTCATCGATAAAGAGGTAGTCTACTTGCCAAAGGTAAACCATACTTCACCTTACGGGAACAACACCCATTTCGTATGAAGTAACCTTCCTTACAGGAATAACACCCATTTCGGTAAGATTATCATATATAGAATATTAAGTCATATCATGTCATGTCTTCTCCTTACGGGAACAATACCCATTTCAAAGGCATCTTTCCTTAGTGGAATGAAACGACCTAAAATGTGCCTCGAAAATGTTCAAAATCGTAATTTTCATATATCTCAAAATCCATGCGTGATATCGAAAATCCAACTTCATATTCTTGATCAAGGGTGAAATTGAGTGGGGTATGGGTCTAACCCCTATTTTAGAGTAAACGAATCACCATTTTAATTTTCAAAAAATCCTTATCAAGTGTTGATCCGTGCCCCTGGCGCGACGCGGATGGGGCGCGGACCAGTGTTATTTTTGCCCAGTTTTGTTGAGTAGGTCCAAGGCCTTTGGGTATTGGGCTTAAGCCTTCCCATCCATGAAAATACCTATATTTAGCCATATTTTACCTTCATATCATTCAAGACATTCCCAAATACTCTCTCAAATACTTAGACAATATTTCATCGCAAAATTCAAGTGTCCAAAACTCATCCGGATCTTAAAGTTTTCATTCAAGCTTCAAGTCTCCATTTTCAATCTTGTTCAAGGATTCTCCAAAGTCAAGGTATGTGAGTTTCAACCATTGGGTCCTTTTGCCAATGGTACCCAAGCTTCCTTTTACCTAAATTGTATGATTTAAAGTTAATTTACTCATGGATCTTACTTATTATAAATTTCACTGCATACTATGTTGGGGTTACATGAAATTGTGATTGTTTTAGCATGTTTTGAGCTATGAATTTAAGTTATATTGGGAGATTTGATGAAGGGTTTTGATGTATATTGTTTGAGGGTGTTACCAAGTATGTATTGGTCGTTTTACACTGAAATTTCTAGCATCATTCCACTCTTGAATTGCATGGTTTTACACTAGCACTACACACCCATCAAGTGTTTGATGAAATGTCCGATTATGATTTCTTGAGGAAGTGAAGGCCCAATGCATGTCTTATGAGTTGAATGAGTTTATAATGATAAAAGGAATGTATGTATATGATATTATCTCTATAGTGTTGGGAATTGACTAAGCCTCACTCGGGAAGTTGTAGGCCTGGGTAATCATGTTGAGAGGTTTGTACCTTGATAGTCGCACTCAGGAGGTGGTAGGCCCGTGCAACCAGATCGAGGGGTTTGTACCTTGATAACCATGTCAAGCAATTTGTACCTTGGTAACCATGTCGAGAGGTTTGTACCTTGGTAACCATGTTGAGGGGTTTGTACCTCATTAACTATATTGAGGGGTTTGTACCTCATTTGCCTCTCCAAGGAGGAGGTAGGCCTTGGATATTCACTATTAATGGTCTCTCCTTACACATACATAATGTATAATGTAAGCATGATTTACTTCAAGAATCTTCCATGCATGCCATATTGTTACATGCTACTCATTGCCTATGCTTATGCATCTCAATTATGTTGGTTATCTCTTGTTGCATTGCATCCTACATACTTAATACATTCAAACGTACTAACGCATACTCTATGCTTACATGATGTCAAAATGTAGGAACCGGAGCGCCGCTTGAGCATCTTCCTCTATGTGGCTAGTACGATTTTTCTTAAGCTAGTTGGTGAGTCCTCCATTTTGGGGACAATGTCCATGATCTCATCCTATGTATTAAGACTATATTTCTTTTATGTATGTATTGATTATGAGGGTGAGCCCCATTTCTTATTTTGGTCCCCGCTCTTATCTATGCAGTAGAGGTCTTTTTGGACATATTATGTATTGAGCCTTGACTTTCTTGTTTGATGTTTATGCTATGAAAGGTTTCCTTTAGAACCTTCACCCCTATTTCTAATTCAATTATGTTGATTAATTGCTTCTGTTATCAATGATATGTAATGATGTGTTAAGAGGCTTGTTTGGGGTCCCTTCGGGTTCCCTATTCGATGTGTCACGTCTAGGCCCTAGGCTTGGGTCGTGACAGGGAACAACACCCATTTCGGAAAGGAAAACCTATGCTCGGCACATAGTTCAAGGAAAGAGAGCGGAACCCTCATTCTATCGGTGCTAAGTCAACATCCCACAAGAATATTTATAATATACGTGGTTATACATGCTTTCTAAGAAATATAAGTCTTTCAAAAACATTTCAATGCACAATTGGGCTTAAAAGTCTAACATCATTTATAATAGTTCATACTTAGGCTCAAATACCTCATAATCATAAAACTCATGCATAGGAATAGCCCATTCATATACAAAATGGTGCAAGTACCCAAAATGTTCAAAGAGCCAAAATCATAGACATGTATGTGATCACATTCTTGTCATAACCAATATATTATCAAAATCATATCCTAGAGCATAATTGGGCTTAACTCATTTCATAATTTCCATAAATCTCGATAATCATGAGATGAAATATGCTATGCATGAAATAAAAGTGACATGGGTAAAGATTCAATTTAAAATCAACATATTATATGAAATTCAATTGAAAACATAACTAAATCCACATTTAAAATCATGATATAATCACCTATGCCTGAAAAAACCTTAAAAAGGGACATGCATATCCATAGTTTAATAAACCCAAAGTAATCCACCATATAATAATTCAAATCAGCTTAAAATCATCAATTAAATACTACCCATGCATTAATAGAATTTTAGGAAGCATAATATTCAAAACCCCAATTTAAAGTAACCCAAATTTCATGGAAATTGCTTGAAAATAGTTTGGGTCTCCTTGATTGAAAGAAAATCAAGGATCAACCCACATGCCTCACAAGATAAAGAGCATCCAAGAGAAAAACTGATGAAGAATTGAATGTTTCTTGATTCCCAAGTTAAAAATCTTCAAGAACTCTTGAGAGGATTTGAGAGAGTCTTTTGAATGAGAGAGAGTGAGTGTGAATAATATGAATAAGATTTTAGGTCTTTAGAAGGTAATATAGCATAGTAGATCCCAAAAGACCAATAAAATGACTGAATTTATGAAAACGCCATTAAAGAAATGGAACTTCTAAAATCCCGTCCATACCCCTGCACAAACGAGTTCTATGAAAATAGGTATAACTTCTTCATCGGAACTCTAAATAAGGTGAAACCAAGTGCATTGGAAAGCTAATTCAAAGAGCTTTAATTTTATAAGTTATGGGCCACTTATTTTCTTTTATGCTAAGAGATATGACCCTTTAAATTTGATCCTTCTATTGGTATTTGTGAAAAACTTAACCAATGGAATTCCTTTGAACTTTGCTTGGTTTAGGAGGCCCATGACGACCTTAAACAACATAAATAGGCTTGAATTGAAGGCTTGAAAGTGAAATTATATTGAGCTTGAAGATCCCATACTTAGAATATTTTTGAGCCAAGTGAGCCATAGGGTTAGGCCACGTGGGTCGTCTGGCTTTACATGGTCCGTACCACTTCCCATGGCACTAACCTTAACCAATATAAAATATTCCATGTCAAGAGTGAAGCAATACTTAGAATATTTCCCACCTTGAAGTCCATGCGGCCCGTGTGCCTTCATACGGTCCGTGTGAAGTGGCCGTGTCCCACTACTTAGCTGCAAATATTGGTGTTCCAAGCTCAAGACCATCACACGGCCCTCCACACGGTCCGTGAAGTTCCATACGGCCCGCATAAGGTCCAAGTGTGATGTGCCTTAGCCAGAAACTCCACTCCAAGGCCACACACCCAAAATTAAGGCCAAGTATCATTTAACTGGAGGCCACACAGCTCGTGTGACCTCACACTAGCCGTGTGGTCTCCCTTGAGACGACACTTGGTCAAAATTTTGTCCAAAACAAAATTGTACAGTTCCGATGAAGTCGTACAACATCTGGGTCATTACATCATAGTATCTAACACAATAAATTATGATATTTAAAGTATTTTTTTCGAAATTCATTAGATAAAAATACTTTTAATAATAGGAAAAAGGGATTGACATGCCCCTTAATTTTGCAATTTAGAGTTGATATAGCCCTTATTATAAAAGTAGCTTTAAGGACCTAGATTTTTGTATAGCTTTAGTGATGCTTCGGATTTGATTTTGAAAAGTTTTGGGCCAAGGTGACACCTTATAGAAGCCTCTATGGGCTGTGTTACCCCTATATGGGACCCCCTAATTAGTGTAAACTCCTTCATTACTATTTGTTCTTATTCTAAACACTTAGCTTCCCATTCACTCTATCAAACACTTTCCGAATACTATTTTCAAGCTCTAATCGGGGGATTCCCATTGAACCTCCAAGCTCAATCTAAGTTCACTCTCGAACTTTAAGTTCAAGTTTATTTATATTATTTAAGACCATCATGGGTCTCCTACATCAAGGCAAATTCAAAGGAATTTCGTTGGCTCAGTTTTTCACAAGTACCGATAGAATATCTTAGCACAAAAGGCACTGGGTGGACCGTGACCTATCAAATTAACTCTCTCTGAATTAGCTTTCCAACACACTTGGTTTAACCTCATTAAAGTTCGAATGAAGATGTTATGCCCATTTTCAAAAAGCCCTCTTGTGTCGTGTTGTCACCATTTCTCTAAGGCAAGCCACACGGGCACCCATATTGGCCGTGTGGCTTCCTATAAACCGTGTGGATGTACCATCATAAAATTTCTTCCCAAAATTATATTTAAGTGTGGAATCACATCTTTTTTGCTTCTCTGGCCCGTGTGCATGACCTTGAGCTTGAACCAACAATTTTTGGGACAAGTAAAGGGGCACGACCAAGCTCACTGGCCGTGAGGCCAACCATGGGGCTCCCTTCCCATCTAAACTTTCTCCAATTGTCGTCATACGGGTAGTCACATGGACCATGTGACCTCACATGGCCTGTGAAGCCCTCAATGTAGTTAATTTTGTAAATTTTTTCTAAGTATAGGATTTCCGTTTTGAACTTTCGTCAAGAAAAAATTTCTAAATGTTGTCTCACGGATGGTATATGAACCGTGTCAGCCATACAAACCGTGAACACTGTCTTGAAGTGGTGACGTACAATTTTCTACTTGTTTCATTTATGGAGTATTCTTGAATTTAGTTAATTCTAATTACTTTTTGGGACTTCCCATGCTATCTAAACACTTTCTAAAGACCTAAACCTCATTCCTAATTATCATATTCATTCCTCTCAATTTGAAAATCCTCTTAAAGTTCTCTCAAGAATTATATTGCCAATCAAGCTTGGGAATCATGGGAAGGCCTAATCTTCTTCAAATTTCTTCTTGGAATTTCCTTCCTTAGCTAACTTATATGGGTTTGATCCTTGATTCTTTCCAATCAAGTAGGTCCAAATCTTTTCAAACAAATTTCATGAATTTAAGCTCTCTTTGAATATGGATTTACATTATTTTGATTCATTAAATTAAATTGATATATGGGTTGTACATATCTGAAGATTTTAAGTTACTTTAAGTCTTATTATGATGATTTACATTAATTTATGAAATTATAAATATGCATATCCCTTTTTAGGACTTGTTTATGTATGAGTGATTATATTATAATTTTGAATATGGATTTAATTTTGTTTTCCTTGAATTTCATATAATATTGTTGATTTTAGATTGAATCTTAATTACCCATGTTTTTCTCACATCATTCATGGCATTTTCATTAATGACATTGGATTTTTATGGAAATTATGAAGTGGGTTAATCCCAATTATGTTTTACGATATGATTTTTATAAAATATTAGTTATGACAAGAATGTCATCACATATCTGTCTATAATTATGGCTCTTTGAATATTATGGGTGCTTGCACCATTATGTATGTATGAATGAGCTTTTCCCATGCATGAGTATTATGACTATGAGCTATGATATGACATTTGAGTCTAAGTATGAAACATTATAAATGTGGTTTTGCCTTTAAACCCAAGAATACATGAAAACGATTTGAAAGCTTATGCTTCTTTTATAAGCATTTATATGTATGTATTCTAGTGGGATGATGACCTAGCACCGATGAATTAGACATCGGCGTGCACTATCCCTAAGGGTCCATACTCCTTTCCTTGAGTTATGTGCCAGCATAAGAATGGTACTTATCGCCGAAATGACCGGGTCATAAGGAATAACTATTCATTTATGATATGATATGATACGTTATGTTTTCGTAATGAAATCCTTCCGAAATGACTGGGGCATAAGAAATGTGGCCGCCACATACGAAATGACTGGGTCGTAAGGTGTTGTGTAGATTACCTTTGGCAAGTAATCTTCTCTCACCCGATGGGAGGTTAACATCGAAAAATTTCATGTAATAGCTCACATGAGTTTGATATATCGGTTATGGCTACATCCCTACTATATATATGAGCATCATTTGCACATCATGCATCATGAATTTCATGACATCTTGTTATATTACATTCCTTGTTATATATCTCTTCCTATATTATGTGCGCTTGTCATATAACCTTAAAGTGCAGGTTTAGTAAGTTCATGCATTGCACCCCATACACTTAGAACATTCAAATGTACTAACACATATTTTGCCTACATGATATCACTATGTAGGGACCAAGGAGCCTATCTATATACCTTACGACGTCTAGCTTGGATTCCGGATTGTACTTGTTATGGTGAGTCCTATCTTCTGAGGACCAACCACCACTTCTTCTACCTATGGTGTCATTAGCTAATTTACTTTCTTTAAGGGTGAGGCCAGGGTATGTCTTTGCCCTCGACCTATCTTATGTTAGAGGCATTATTGGACATCTTGTGCACTCTCTACGTTGTATGTCATATGATGTATTTAGAGCTTTGGTTATGACTCTTCATGAATATGACCTTATGACATGATTTATGCTTGTGATGCTATTATGCTTCTTTATGTGAAAGATCCCAAATCCAGAATTTCCCTATAGCGTAGTCCTACTTTTCCGTCCCTTAGTAACAAGCCTCACTATGCTTGGCAAGGTAGCTTACTTTTGTATATGCTTCCACACCGATGATGTGAGTTTTGGCACTTTGAGGCTTGTTTAGGGACTCTCGAGTTCTCATTCATCGTGTCACACCTAGACCTTAGGCCCGGGTCATGAGAAAGATGGTATTAGAGCCCTAGGTTTATAAATGATCCTCAGATTCCAACATACCACGTCAAGTAGAGTCCTATTCATGGGTGCGAAGTGCACCACGCCTATTAGTGGGAAGCTATGACGACGTTCTAGGAATTGTCTCACTTCTTCATGTCTTATGTCATGCTACGAATAGTATGTTCATTTTCTTGATCTTGATGGTATCCTTGGTCCATTTTAGAAGATGCCTTGTGGTAGACCTGCCCGACTGGCTCCGACTAATGAGGGCCAAGCACCTCAAGTACGTATGGATGATGCTATCTCTAATGGTGAATTTGGTACGGCCTTTTCTATTCTTTGCATGTGGTGACTACTGAGACTAGGCGACTAACCTTCCTCGGGATCTGACTCTGGCTTTTAGAGTGAGGGATTTTATTCGGATGAATCCTCCGGAGTTCTTTGGGTCTAAGGATGATGAGGATGCTCAGGAGTTCATTGATGAGCTCACCAAGGTATTGAATGTTATGGTTGTCATTTCTGAGGAAACAGTTGAGCTAGCTGCCTATAAGTTGAAGGATGTAGCCAAGTGTGGTACACTCAGTGGTCTATGGAGAGAGTTTGTAGCGATGCTATTAACTGAGAGGAGTTCAAGCTTACTTTTTGGGATCATTTTTTCCTAGTTGAACTTAAGGAAGACAAGATGACTGAATTTATCAATGTCAGGCAAGGGAAAATGAGTGTGAGGGACTATGCCCTTGAGTTCACTAAGCTCTTCAATTATGCTCCGACGCTTATGGTGGCCCTCGTGCAATAATGCACAAGTTCATTTCTGGTATCTCTAACTTGCTTGTGATTGAATGTGGTACAACGATGCTCATTCAAGATATGGATATATCTTGGCTTATGATGTATGCTGAACAAATTGAATGGGAAAAACTCAAAGAGAGGAGGGTTCATGATGCTAAGAGAGCTCAGCTTAATGGTGGGTTCTCCAGTTCTAGAGGTGGTGGTTTTGATTGCTTCCAACGGGACCAAGGTTCTAATGCTCAGATGAATAATGCTAGATTGCCTCTTCCTAAGCACCAGCGGGTGGTGAACCATGGTTTCCCAGGTGTGACAGGTTCTGGAAGTATCACTTGGGTATTTGCCGGAAGGAATTGGATATGTGTTATAGGTGTGGTGATAAGGACGATAAGATTGCTAATTGTCCTAAGAATGCTCAGAGGGATCGAGGTCCAGTGGCTCAAGGTGGACAGAACCAACAAAGAGCTCCACAAGGTGTTTCCCCAAGGAACAACATATTTTATGCTCTTCATGCCCGTTTGGAGGTTAAGGAGGCCCCAAATGTTTCCACTGGTACGTTAAAAGTCTTTGAGTTGATGTTTATGCTATGCTTGAACTGAGTATGAATTTGTATTCTGTGATTCTTCTATTGGCTGTTGCGTTTGGTTTGAGTCTTGAGGTCTTGAGGGACCTCTTTTAATTATTACTCCCATGGGTGAATCTGTTGTTGCACATAGAGTTATCGTGGTTGTCCTATTTCCGTGTTGCATAAAGTCTTCCCATGTGATCTTGCAAAACTTGAGATGTTTGACTTTGATGCGATTCTTAGGGGGATTTATTACCGACGAGAGTATAGGGGTTTTCCACATAGGGGAGATGGTGACTTCGTTTTCAGGATCAGTTATGTGTTCCGGGTGTGGGTGACCTTAGAGAGAGTTGGTAAAGTTACATGGTGTGCCTAGGTGGGAGTTGCCTCTGGGTTTGAGCTTTAACCACCCAGTTTTCCATGTGTCCATGGTGAGAGAATTGGTTGGTGACCCTAGTACAATCATGCCTTTGGAAGGCATGGAGGTAGAGGAGAACTTGTCTTATGAGGAAGTTCCAATGGGGATTTTGGATAGGCAAGTAAAACTATTTTGTAATAAGGATGTAGCTTCGGTTAAGGTGCTGTGGAGAAATCAACATGTGGGAAGTGCTACATCGGAGACGGAGTTGGGCATGATAAGTGATATCCCTATCTTTTCCAATTTACTCAAGCCTAAGGTGTTAGGTTCTTCCTTGTCCAAGTGGTCCTAATCCTTTCAACTCTTGAGTCTCATGGCATGACATGCTTACATGTGCATTAACATGATATTCATGATGTTTTAAATGATTTGAATACGTTTTGATATGAGTTATAATGACTTGATGATTTTCAAATGATGAATTATGAATTGTACCTTGTGTTTGGAAATTTCCTGCTATAATTCAAGCCTTGTTCTTCCACATTCGAGGATAAATGTTCCCAAGGGGGAGATGATCTAAGGACCCAGATTTTTGTATAGCTTTAGTGATGCTTGGGATTTTGTTTTGGAAAGTTTTGGACCAAGGTGACACCATAGAAGCCTCCACTAGCTGTGTGACCCTCAAATTGCACCCCAAATCAGTGTAAACTCCTTCATTACTATTTGCTCTTATTCTAAACACTTAGCTTCTGATTTACTCGCTCAAACGCTTTTCGAATCCTTTTTTCGAACTCTAACCGGGGGATTCCCATGGAACCTCAACGCTCAATCTAAGTTCACTCTAAAGCCTTCAGTTCAAGCTTATTTATGTTGTTCAAGGCCATCATGGGTATTTTACATCAAGCCAGGATCAAAGAAATTCTGTTGGCTAAGTTTTTCACAAGTACTAATAGAAGGGTCAACATTAAAGAGTCATATCTCTTAGCACAAAAGGAACTAGGTGGACCACGTCCTATCAAATTAAAACTCTCTGAATTAGCTTTCCAACCACTTTGTTTCACCTCATTTAGAGTTCGGATGAAGACGTTATGTCATTTTCGTAAAGCCCTCCTATGCTGTGTGGTCAGCATTTCTCTAAGGTAAGCCACATGGGTACCCATACGAGTCGTGTGGCTTCCCACGAACTTTGTGGATGTGCTATCATAAAATTTCCTCCCAAAATTATATCCGAAGTGTGGAATCACATCTTGTACGCTTGTATGGTCTGTGTGCATGACCTTGAGCTTGAACCAACAATTTTTGGGACAAATACAGGGGTACGTCCAGGCTCACAGGCCGTGTGGCTTGCCACTGGCTGTGAGGCCAGCCGTGGGGCTCCCTTCCTATCAAACGTTTCTCCATGTGTTGTCATACGGGCAATCACACGGACTGTGTGACCTCAAACGGCCCGTGAAGCCCTTCGTGTAGTTTATTTTGTAAATTTTTTCTAAGTATGGGATTTCCATTTTGAACTTTCGTCAAGCACAATTTTCTAAGTATTGTCTCATGGATGGGTACATGAACAGTGTACTGCCATACGGGCCGTGAACCCTCGCTAGAAGTGGTGACATGCAATTTTCTACTCGTTTCATTTATGGCGTTTTCGTAAATTAAATTTATTCTAATGACTTTTTGGGATTCCTACGCTATCTTAACACTTCCTAAAGATCTAAACCCTATTCCTTATTATCAAATTCATTCCTCCCAATGAAAATCCTCTCAAACTTCTCTCAAGAACTATAGTGCCAATCAAGCTTAGGAATCAAGGGATTCTTCAAATTTCTTCTGGGAATTTCCTTCCTTAGCTAAGGTATGTGAGTTTGATCCTTGATTCTTTCCAATTAAGGAGACCTGAATCTTTTCAATCAAATTTCATGAATTTAAGCTCTCTTTGAATATGGATTTTCATTATTTGGATTTATTAAATTAAATTAATATATGGGTTGTATATATTTGATGATTTTAAGTTACTTTAAGTCCTATTATGATGGTTTACATTAATTTATGAAATTATGAATATGCATATCCCTTTTTAGGACTTGTTTATGCATGAGTGATGATATTATGATTTTAAATATAGATTAAATTTTGTTTTCACTTGAATTTCATATTATATTATTGATTTTAGATTGAATCTTAATTACCCTTGCTTTCCTCATATCATTCATGGTATTTGCATTCATGACATTGGATTATTATGAAAATTATGAAGTGGATTAAGCCCAATTATGTTCTACGATATGATTTTGATAAAATATTGGCTATGACAAGAATGTGATCACATATATGTCTATGATTATGGCTTTTTGAGCATTATGGGTGCTTACACCATTATGCATGTATGAATGAGTTATTCCTATGCATGAGTATTATGACTATGAGGTATGATTTGACATTTCAGCCTAAGTATGAAACATTATGAATGTGGTTTGACTTGTAAGCCCAAGAACGCATGAAAATGATTTGAAAGCTTATGACTCTTTTACAAGCATGTATATATATATGTATTCTAGTGGGATGATGACCTAGCAACGATGGATTGGATGTTTGTGTAGACTTTCCCCAAGGGTCCATACTCCTTTCCTCGAATTATGTGCCAGCATCGGAGTGGTAGTCATCACCAAAATGACAGGGACGTAAGGGATGACTATTCATTGATGATATGATATGATATGTTATGTTTTGATAAAGAAATCATTCCAAAATGACCGGAGCGCAGGGAAGGTGGCCGCCACATACGAAATGATCAGGTTGTAAGGTGTGGTATAGATTAACTTTGGAAAGTAATCTTCTCTCACCCGATGGGAGGTCAATATCGGGAAAATTTATGTAATACCTCGCATGAGTTTGAGATGTTGGTTATGGCTATATGCCCACTTTATATATATGAGCATCATTTTCACATCATGCATCATGAATTTCATAGCATCTTATTATATTACATTTCTTGTTATATATATCTTCCTATATTATGTGCCCTTGTCATCTAACCTTGAAGTGCAGGTTTGGTAAGTTCATGCATTGCACCCCACATCCTTAGTACATTCAAATATACTCAAATATATTTTGCTACACCATGTAGTGACTGAGGAGCCTATCTATCCACCTTACAATGTCTAGCTTGGATTCCGGATTGTACTTGTTTTGGTGAGTCCTATCTTCCAAGGACCAACCACTACTTCTTCTACCTATGGTATCATTAGCGAATTTACTTTCTCTGAGAGTGAGCCCGGGGTATGTCTTGGGCCCCGACCTATCTTACGTCAGAGGTACTGTTGGACATCTTGTTCACTCTCTATGTTATATGTCATATGATGTATTTACAACTTTGGTTATGACTCTTTATGAATATGACCTTATGACATGATTTATGCTTGTAATGTGATTATACTTCTTGATATGAAAGATCCCAAGTCCCGAATTACCCCATAGAGTGAAACCTACTTTTCCGTCCCTTAGAACTATGTGCTTACTTTTGTATATGCTTTCGAATCGATGATGTGCCTTTTTGTATCTTGAGGCTTGTTTGAGGACTCTCGAGTTCTCATTTGTCGTGTTACACGTAGACCCTAGGCCTGGATCGTGACAGTAACTCACATATGCCCCTTTTATTAAAAAGTGGCTCATATATACCCAAATATTGACAAAATTACATATACCATTTTCATCTAAAGGAAGTGACAATGTAAATTTGTAATTTTTTTAAATTTTTAAAATGATCCATGTAGGGATATATATGATCTTTCTAACAAAGTTCGGGAGCGTATTGTTTCTTCTCATATGTATTTTTATTTTAATTTTTCAATTCAACAACTAATTTGAGTTTTAAATATCTTCTGTATAGATCTATTTGTTGATTATTATTTGAGTTTCTTATTCACATTTCATTATTTTTCTTTCATGCTTGAGTAGAAAAATTATGAGAAATAAAAAGAAAGAAGTCTACATGAAAGAAGAAAAAGATTAAAATTTATTTTTTTGTGAATTATGTTGGAATTTATTTTTTTAGTTGTAAAAAAATATCGGCTCATCCATGATAAATAGTACAAAGAAATAAGTAAATAATAAATTTGACCATCAAAATAATAAATCTAAATTAGTCGTTGAATCAAAGAAGTCAAAAAATTCAATTGAGCAGGATTAAAAATACCATGTATATTTATTCTTTTAATAGAAATAAATTTCAGATAAATGTTTACACTTTCATCAGATGAATATTGTATATCTAGTCTATTTGTGTTACAATAGGGGTATATGTCAACCACTTTTATAACGAAAGGTATATCAATTTAAAATCGCAAAATTGAAAACTATATCAGGCCCATAAATTGTTTTATAAAGTTTGATCAAACAACTCTTATTAAATTGATTTTTTTTATCAAACTGATTAACTAATTATCATTTTGTTGATTATCACATGACAAAAGAACCACAGAATTCTTTGAGAAATCTGATTAAGTTTCTGGCTTTCTAACACTATTTATATAACAAATTAACTTTCAATGTGTTTCCTTTCACTTTCTTCCGTGTATATTTTCCCCAAACAAAAAAAATTTAATTATAACAATTAAACTCATTTAGGTAAGTATATAACAACTATATCAATAAATCTGATTTCAAAGAAAATAATGTGTAAAACTTATTAAGTTGCCATATTTTCATGTATATTTCATATTGTCAATAAATCCAATTCAAAAATAAATTAGAAATGCAATTTATTAATTTTTCAAATGAACTATAAAATATGGTGGACCATCTTTATATGTAGCTCAATATTGCTCGAACTTATTGTACATTGTTTCTGCTTCTTGTATTCCTTACAAGAGCCCAAAATAATTCCTAACGTTATTTTTGTTTAATTTGTTCTTTAATTAGTGTTATTAAATAATGAGTGACTCATATGATCATTCTTCTAGTGTTGTTATAACTAACATCGGTGATCGTGATTCAATACATATGCTCTTAAGGGAAAATCGTGTAGTAGTTTGTCACGCTCCGGGAGGGGCACTTGGTGTGGCCGGCACTTGAAGAACCATTATTGATTCCCCAAGAGAACCACCTGACCTCATCGTCAATCAACTCGACAGCGGAAGAAAGAACTCAGAATATATAGACCTCATATGCAAGAAAGAAAATAAAATGTATAACTCTGTTGTATCATAATTTCAAATGAGATAAATCTAGATACATCAGTGCTCAAATACTCTTCTACTCAAGGTCTATAAAGCCTCTACTCAACAATCTAGATGGTGTCATGATAGACCATGAACACCCAAAATCAAAATAAGGAAAATACTAGATCAATTCAAAAGAAGAAGGGCTCCTATGAAAAGTAAGGAAGGCTCACCAACTCTGTGAAAATGCAATGAATCGGACCTTAATGGTGCGCGAGATGAAGTCCTCTATCATCTGTATCTGCATCATGAAAAGATGCAGGCCAAAATGGACTTTAGTACATAGAATATACTAGTATATAGAATAGCTCAAGAAAATAAAACTCAACTCACTTATCTTGACTCAATAACTTATGCTCAGCTTAATTTATGCAAGTTTGAAGTAAATCATGCTTTTTAAAAATATACTTAGTAAAAATAGACTTAGTTTAAAATATCATGCTTAATCAAGGTTGCTTAGGAGTTTCTCTTTACCGACATCCACATCCCATCACCCTTAGATTGAGTGATGTGCAACGAAGGTGACATCATTGCCTTGCTCGTCCTAAATGTGTCACGGTAAAGGACGATCAACTCTCTCTTGGATCCATAATAAATGTCCACTTCGGGACAAGAGTTTCTAGAACGAGCTGTATGACTATCCTACGCTGGCAATGTAATTCTGTGGCTTAAAGTAGATGTTTACTCACTCCCTTCTCGGTGCTCAATACTTCTCCCAAGACTAAAACTTCCTTTACTCATCAAATCAACTCAATCCTCAATGCTCAATCAACCAACTCAAAACTCAACCTCATTGGGTTATCTCATCTTAACTCATCTCAGTTACTCATCAATCATTCAATCATTGTAATTCAACAAATTCAACTCAGACTCAAACAATCATTTATACTCACCCAATTTGACTCATCATGTAGTGAGAACAAGGTAATCATATATAGTAATGTATGTGACTCAATACAACATGCTTCTCATACGCAATCATACTCAATTTACTCAAATAAAAACTCAATGGCATACATAGAATTTTATAAAATTATGTGATTTAGGGCTCATGCTATCAAGTATAAAACTTTACCTCAATTTTGTATACATAAATTATGTGATGTAGCAAATACCTCGTACAATATCAAGAGAACTCATAACTATACAAGAATTTAGTAATTGATCATAAACTTTGCCAAATCTCAACTTCTGTTCCAAACCTTGACTCAAGAAGATGAAAGGGCGTGTGGAGGAAGGTAGTCCACACTTTGGTAAGCCTTACATACTAGGGAATGGAAGAAACAATCAGACTTCAATAGATCCTCACACTTGAGTTAGAAACCCTTGCTCTTCTACCTTCTCTAGTGTTATCAAGATAGCTCTAAGTGAGAAGAATGGTGGAAAATGCACTTAGAATTATACTTCAAGACTTAAATTATGTCCAAAACATCCAAGGGTTGAATTAAAGGGAATTGGAATAGACAAAATACCCCTCTTAAAAACCTGGGTCTACGAGACCCCATCTACGAGTCGTACAACATTCTACGAGTCGTAAAGCATTTTATAGGTCATAAACTCCTCTTGCAAAGAAGGGGATTCAGAAACTTGAGTTACTGGAATTTGTCACAAACCACCTCTACAAGTTGTAGAATGTATTACGGGTTGTATATGGGCCTCAGACTTAGAAAATTTCACCAAGTCATCTGGGAATTTCACAAGACACATTCTACGAGTCGTAAACCTGACTACGAGTCGTAATGTCCCTCGTAAACCTTCTTCTGCAGCTTTTCTTAGTCTTTTTCTCAGCAACCTCTGCACATACACTCCAGATCAGGTAGAAGGAAGGAATTAGAGGGTGTTAGATTATCTCTCCCTTGGATCATTCGTCTTCGAATGTTGAGAAATTAGGTCAAGACACGAATCTCCCTATGGACTCTAATAATCAACTAGCTCCCACCTCACTCATGCAATCAATTAATTAAGAAATTCAGCAAGTAAAACAATCAAATAGTCAACAAATCACATCAATCCTCACTTTGGACTCTAGAAATGTGCAAAATTGGATGGATGGCCTCTAACTCTGATGGTAGTTTTAACTTATATCCCCCCTTTTCCCACTCTCTTTATGATCTGACAAAGTAAACTGTACCTCGGACTTAGCTTTCATTCTTTTCGAACCTTATCACTCCTTTCATGGGCGACACTTTCAAATACACCCAGTCATTGACCTCAAACTCCAAGTCTCTTCTTCTAACGTCCATGTAGGATTTCTGTTGACTCTGTGCAGCCCTCAACCTTTCTCGAATGATCTTCACCTTGTCCGTAGATTGGTAAATAAATTCTGGTCCAATCAACTATGCTTCACCCCCCTCGAACCATCCAATCGGTGACCTACATCTCCTCCCATAAAGTGCCTCATACGGGGCCATCTGAATGCTCGAATGGAAACTGCTGTTATAAGCAAACTCGATTAAGGGCATGTGGTCATCCAAATTACCTTTAAAGTCAATGCCACAGGCTCTCAACATATCCTCCAACGTTGAATAGTATGCTCTGCTTGGCCATCCGTCTACGAGTGAAAACCAGTGCTAAGGTGCACCTTCGTATCCAAACCCTTCTAAAATGATCTCCAAAACTAAGCAGTGAATTGAGATCCTCTTTATGAGATAATAGACAAAGGGACTCCATGAAGTCTAACAATCTCCTTTATGTATAACTGGTCATAATCCTTTGATGTGTCAGTCATCCTTACTGCCAAGAAGTTAGCAAATTTAGTCATCTTGACAACTATAACCCAAATTGAATTACGCTATCTGCAAGACCTCGGTAAGCATGTGACAAAGTCCATGTTAAGCATCTCCTATTTCCACTCTGGGATCTCAAAGTTCTGAGCTACTACACATGGCCTTTGGTGCTCAACTTTAACTTGTTGGCAATTCAAGCACTTGGAAACAAACTCAGCAATGTCTCTCTTCATTCCACTCCACCAATAAACTTCCCTCAAGTCATGGTACATCTTAGTAGACCCTGGATGGATGGAATATCTGGAACTGCGGGCCTCAGCCATGATCCTCTCTCGAACATTATCAACATTAAGAACGCACAATCTGCCTTGATACCTCAGTACTCCATCTCCCCTTTTGGTGAAAGCCATCACTTTCTATTTATGCACATCCTCCTTCAAATGTGATACAACAGGATCTTGATCTTGTTTATCCTTTACCTCTACTACTAGAGATGATGCAGATCCATTATTCACAAGAACTCCTCCTTCGCCTAATTCATTTAATTGAACTCCCAATCGTGCTAGTCTATGAACTTCTTTAGCTAACTCTCTTCTCCTTCTCCACATGGGCAATGCTCCCCATGGATAACGTGCAAAGAGCATCAACAACCACATTAGCTTTACCTGGGTGGTGGAGGATGTGCATGTTGTAGTATTTGAGCAACTCAAGCCATCTCTTTGTCTCAAGTTAAGATATTTCTAGGTCGTATTACAGGCTCTTGTGGTCTGTGAATACATCAACATGTTTTCCATATAAGTAGTGGTGCCATAGTTTGGGAGCAAACACCATTGCTGCCAACTATAAGTCATGAGTGGGATAGTTCTTTCATGTACCTTAAGTTGTCAAGAAGCATAGGCAACAAACTTACCCCTATGCATCAACACACACTCTAACCCTACTCTCGAAGCATTGCAATAGATGACGAATCTATCATCTCATCAGGCAAGGCCAATACTAGTGCGGTAGATAATGTCGTCTTCAGCTCTTGGAAACTTTTCCCGCACTCATCAGACCATTGAAACTTGACCTTCTTCTGAGTCAGTTTAGTCAATGGCACAGATATGGAAGAGAACACATCAACAAACCTTCGGTAGTAGCCAGCCAATCCCAAAAAACTCCTTATCTTGGTCAGTGAGGTTGGTCTAGGCCAGTTCTTGACCATCTTAATCTTTTGAGTATCCCCTCGAATTCCATCTCCAAAAACCATATGACCCAAGAAAGCCATAGATTTGAGCCAAAACTCACACTTAGAAAACTTTACATATAACTCATTATCTCTGAGTGTCTACAAAGGGATTTTGAGGTGATTGACATGCTCCTTTTCATCTCTGGAATATACCAAAATATCATCGATAAACACGATCACAAACATGTCAAGATACTTTTTGAATACTCTGTGGTCCATAAAGGCTGCAGGTGCATTTGTCAACCCAAACACCAAGAACTCAAAGAGACCATATCGAGTGTGAAAAACCATCTTCGGGACATCACATTCTCTCACTTTCACTTTGTGATAGCCTGATCTGAGGTCTATCTTAAAGAAAAAAGTAGCACCCTGAAGTTGGTCAAATAAGCCATTGATCATCGGAAGGGAATACTTATTATTGACTGTCACCTTATTCAATTGGCGGTAGTCAATGCACATCCTAAGGGAACCATCCTTCTTTCACATGAAAAAGACCAGAGCACCCCATGGAGAGACACTCAACCTTATAAATCATTTCTCTAACAAATCCCTCAACTACTCCATAAACTATTTCAACTCCGTAGGGGCCATTCTATATGGTGGAACAGAAATAGGTTGAGTGCCAGGATGAACAATAATTCTAAAGTAGATCTCCATATCAGGAGGGACACCGGGCAAATCCTCAGTAAACACATCAGGAAACTCAGAAAGACTCAAGAGTAGGAGACTTAACATCATTAGACTTGACCCGCACGAGGTGGTAGATACATCCATTAGAGATCAGTCTTCTGGCCTTGAGGTAAGAAATAAACTTACCCTTTGGCACAACAAAATCTCCCTTCCACTAAATAACAGGCTCATTTAGAAACTGGAATTTGACAATCTGAGTTCGGCAATCAACAAAGGCATAGCAGACGTGAAGCCAGTCCATACCAAGGATTACTTCAAATTTGACAATCTCTAACTCAATCAAATCAACAAAAGTATCCCTATGATAGATGAACACCATAAAATCTCTATATATTCTCCCGGCTTAAGTGGACTAACCAACAGGAGTGGAAATAGAAAATAGCTGAAGCAAGCACTCGGGAAAAATCTCAAGTCTAGTCGTCACATATGGCGTCACAAAAGATTAAGTTGCACCGGGATCAAGTAAACCATATCAAGGAAAGGTAAAGAATCGAAGCATACCCGTCATAACATCTGGTGCAACCTCTTGGTCCTTTCGATTCCCCATCGCATACAGACAGTTTGTCTCACTGCCTAACCCTGGTATAGCACCTCTCTGGTTATCCCTCATTGGTGGTGTTGTGGTAGACGACTAGGCCTTATTGCCCCACTCCCTCTGAAAATGGCCTACTTGGCCACACTTGTAGTAGCCATTCCCTCCCTCTCTACATTCTCCAAATGCATTCTGCCACATTTCCCACAAGGTGGATTTCCTTTAGAGCGAAGAGTCACACTGGCTTGAGACTGTGCACCTTTTTCCCTAAAGTTTGGCTGACCGTGGTACTTGTGATCATACATGTGGCTTGGGGCTAGTGCATTGGCTGAAGATAGTGCATAGTTAGAAGACCTCTTCTGGAAGTAGGACTTATCTCCCTTAAGCTGATTAGAAGCAAGCTCAATTCTCTCCATCTCAATCGCATGCATGGTTTTCAGCACCATCCACATCTCATCAATGAAGTTCTCAGGGTCCTCCTCAACCTTAGACCTAGTGTAGATAGGGGGTTCATCCTCAAAAGTCTCTCAATCTGATGGAAGTCGTCAGCTCATGGGAGCTAGAACTAGGAGTTTGCAAATCGTACTTCTCGCTCTGGGCCGCTACCAACTGAGTCAGCCCTTGTAGTAGGAGCAGGTGGACCGATAGGTGTCACAGCAATACTGGCAGTTCTGGCCGGTCGACCTCGGCCTCTCATTTCCATCTTATGAGGCACCTCTAAAGTAAGGTTCTCAGCATTGCTAACTGAAGTATTTCTCTGGGTTGCGGTGCGTCTAAGAGCCATTATTTGCAAGCGCTAATGCACGAGTTAGATAGGTACTTCCATAGAGTTAGACTCTATCGCACGAACTCAGAATACAAGACAGTGAGTTAATTCCTAATGTCTTTACCTCCTGCTTATGAAGTGTGGTGCATAACATACCCATAAACAAAACTATACTAGAAACGGCTTCATGGACTCCTTAGGACTCTTTAACTTTATGCTCTCATACCAAGTTTGTCACGCCGCGGGAGGGTACCCTTGGTGTGGCCGGCATTTGAAGAACCATTGCTGATTCCCTAAGAGAACCACCTGGCTTCATCATCATATCAACTCGAAAGCGAAAGAAAGAACTCAAAATATAAAGACCTCATATGCAAGAAAGAAAATAAAATCTATAAATCTGCTGTATCATAGTTTCGAATAAGATAAATCTAGATACATCAGTGCTTAAAAATGCTGCTACTCAAGGTCTATGAACATTACTCAACAATCTAGATGGTGTCATGACAGGCCATGAACACCCCAAATCAAAATAAAGAAAATTATAGATCAATTCAAAAGAAGAAGGGCTTTTCCAAAAAGCAAGGAAGGCTTACCAACTTTGGGAAAATGCACTGAATCGGACCTCAAAAGAGCGTGGGTTGAAGTCCTCTAACACCTATATCTGCATCATGAAAAGATGCAGAACCAAATGGACGTCAACACATGGAATATCACGGTATGTAAAATATCTCAAGAAAGTAAAACTCAACTCACTCATCTCTACTCAATAACGCATGTTCGGCGCAGTATATGCAAGTTTGAAGTAAATCATGTTTTTTTAAAAATATACTCAGTAAAAAGAGACTCAGTTTAAAATATCATGCTCAATCAAGATTGCTTAGGAGTTTCTATTAACCAACATCCACATCCTATCACCCTTAGATTAGGTGATGCATAGTGAAGGTGATTTCATTGCCACTCCCATACTAAACGTGCCATGGTAAAGGATGATCAACTCTCTCTTGGATCCATAATAAATGTCTACTTGTGGGATAAAAGTCACAAGAACGAGCTATATGATTATCCTACACTGGCAACGTAGATCCGTGGGTTAAAGTAGATGTTTATTCACTCCTCACTCGGTTCTCCATACTCCTCCTAAGACTAAAATATGCTCAACTCATCCATCAACTCAATCCTCA
>JAPFFP010044429.1:0-12423 GCA_026153255.1 Solanum medicagineum
TGCACACTTAACCTGCTCACTTTAACTCTCTATGATACAGGAGTACGAGTCGTAAAGTGCAATGCAACTCTTAAGCTTGGTCGTAAAGACTTCATAAGATGGTTAAATACAACAAACCCAACGTCAAAAATATCAATCAAAACATAAACAAACAACTAACTCAAAAATTCAAAAACTAAAACCAGACTCAAAATTATACTAAAACATCAAAAAAATCCTTGGGTTGCGTCCCAAGTAGCACCTGATTTATTATCGTGTCACAACTTAGTCATCTAGATTACTCAGTATTCCTCTACTACTGAAACCTCACTTTTCGATTCATTTGGATGCTTCATAGATTGGCGGATATTAAAAACCACTTCTTTATCATTCACCCTATATCTGAGTTGACTGGAATCCATATCCACCAGAGCTCTCCGTGTCGCTTGAAATGGTCTATCTAGGATAATAGGGACCTCAAAATTAACTTCACAATCAAGAATCACAAAATATATTGGGAATATGAATTTGTTAACTTTCACTAACACATCATAATGTATTCCCTCCGATTTCTTGATTGTTCTATTCGCCAATAACAACCTCATTCTCATAGGTGTAGCAGAACCCAAACCAAGCTTTTTGAAGATTGCAAGAGGCACTAAGTTTATACTAGCACCCAAATCACACAGAGCTCTTACAACCTCTACATTACCAATAGTACAAGGAACGGTGAATCCACCGGGGTCTTTCTTTTTCTGAACTAAGGACTTAGTGGTAATGGCACTACAATGTTCGAGCTCTTGCAAAAGCTCTTGGCTTACTGTGTGCTTCTTAGTCACCAAATCCTTCATATATTTAGCATAATCGGTATTTTCTCTAATGCTTCGATAAGGGAAATGTTGATGGACAATTGCTTTAACATGGAGAGGAAATATTTAAACTTACCATTTTCCTTCTTTTTTTTTGAGTCTTTGAGGAAATGGAAAAGGAGGATTTGGGGCAGTCTTATACTTCTTTGACTCTTTAACCACTTCACTGCTTACCCCATCTTTGTTGCCTTCTTCTCCTTCATTCACAACCTTCTCCGCAACTATCTCTTCATGCACATCATCCACACCTACTTGCATCAAAAGATCAATAGTACTCTTACCTCTTCTAGTAATGACTACCATACAGTGCTCATCATTCTTTAGATTTTGAACCATATTGCTTGGCAATATACCTTTTTGGCATTTATTCAATTGAGTAAATACTTGGTCGAATGTTTGCTCTAGTTGCTTAATGGCAACCGAATGACTCTATCTTTTGATTTATGCTAGAAATATCAAACTTCATTCCCTTTAAAGTCTCATATTATGCTTCAGCCTTTTTCATCAATCGGTCAAACATCTCTTCAATCCTCGAGTTACTAGCCCCGGTATCACAATTATGGGGTGGCACATATGGAATATTTTGAAAACCATCTCTTCTACCCCACTCGACTTCTAGCACCCTATTCCTCTCATAATAACCACTTGGGTTATCTCTGTTATCACTTTCTTGATTGTAGTTCAGACCTTGGTTTCCGAAACCTTGAAGCTAATAGTTCGAATTCAATCCTTGGGCATTATTTTGGAAACCCACCAATTGATCACTCACAAAACAAGCATCCTCATCATAATAATGGGTGCTCTAGGAGGTTGGTGGACTACCGCATGTTCTCGTTCTTGATTTTTCTTAACAACCAAATCCATACTTGTGCGGAGTAGAGCAAGTTGTTGCATGATCTCTTCATTGATCTTAGCTTGCTCTTAACTAACATTAATAGCACATGAGCTCCTTGTAGAAGCTCTCTCCTTTTGTCCTCATGCATGGTTGGTTTTGATAACTTGGTCCATTCTCTCGGTAATCCTTATGAATGGTTGATCCATGAACATGCTCCCCATTATAGTATTGACACAAGCTTGACTATTTTCATCGAGGGCATGGTAGAAGATCTCTACCAAGGCATTGTCAACAATTTTGCAGTTTGGGATGCCTATCAAATACTTTATAAATCTCTTCTACATTGTAATAATTAAATCACCAGGTAATTGCTCAAAGTTGTTGATTTGATCTTTTAATTTGAGCTTCTTAGACCTCGAGAAGTACCTTTCCGAAAAGGCCTTCTGTAAACCTTCCCAACTAGTTATTGAGCTTTGTGGGAGCTTAGATAACCAAACTACTGCATCACCAGTAAGAGATAGAGAGAAAACACGCAACCTAGTAGCATCCATGGAAAGACTTTTCATCCCCATCACGCTCTTGCAAACAAAAGCTACATTATGCAGATTTCTATGAGGATCCTTGAAAGGAAGACCCACAAACCACGATTTTGAAGCATTTGGAGCAATTCACTTGAAATTGTGAACTTAGTGTCGGCCGATAATGGTGGAAGCACTATAGCTCCCATTACGTCCATGGCCATGGGATTCAATCTATATTGATTCCATCCATAAGCATTCTCATTGAAGTCCCTAGCTTGTCGCCTATTCTCCAATGGGGGTGGACTGTCAACCCTTTCATCAACATCATCATTATTCATATCTTCATTAACTGCGATATTATCATTTACTTGAGAAATTCCTCTTACAACCCGTTAGATTTCTAGATCAATTGGAGCTAAGAGAATGCCTTGACTCCTTGTATTGGGCATACAATGCCTTGTATACCCTCCAAAAAAATTAAACCAATAAAAATAAAAGCAAAAGTAAAATACAAGAGAACTAAGAAATTAACACTTGAATTATACTACTAGTTAATCCAAATAAAAATATCATCGTATTCCCAGGCAATGGCGCCATTTTCTTTGATCACGCTCAAGATACATGAAACACCCTAAAATGTGCTTCAGAAATGGCCATGAAGGGTGTGGTCCGGTTTGGCAAGAAAGGGAAATCAAGCCCAAGATTTGTGGGTCCTTCGTAGAGTTTTGAGGAGGATAGGTAAGGTTGCATATGAGTGGCGCTGCGCATGGAGATGGACATGGTACATTCGGTCTTCCATATGACCATGTTGAGATAGTGTGTAGGTGACCCAAGTGCGATAGTGCCCTTAGATGTTATGGGTTCTATAGAAGATAATTTGACTTATGAGAAGGTCCCAGTGGAGATTTTATATAGACAAGTGAAGAGGTTGAGAAACAAAGATGTAGCTTCCGTCAAGGTCCTATGGAGGAATCAACAAGTTGAGAGTTCCACATGGGAAGCCAGGGCAGACATGAGAAAGTGACCATATCTCTTCCATTCTACACAAGTTGAAGGTAAAGTCGCTTATAAGATTTCAAGTCTTAAGTTTCATCCCCTATGTCATTTTCCATGCATCTATATTTATGTTGATAAGTTTATGGTGGATTTTGACATCACATTGAAATTTTTGAGAATGATGTCTAAATGCATTTGTTGCATTCATGTCGGGCTAAAATCTTTATGATTACTTCTATTATGTATGTTTTTTGGCATTAGGGGATGAATGTTCCCACGTAAGAGATATTGTAACACCTCAAAAACGCCCCAAAAATGTATTATCGTAATTTTCATATATCTCAAAATCTGTGCGCGATATCGAAAATTGGACTTCATATTCTTGATCAGGGGGAAAATTTAAGAAGGAATTAGGTATAATCCCGATTTTAGAGGAACCAGAGCAAAAAAAATTTTCGTGAAAATTTGATTTCCAGTAGCCATTTGCACCCTGGCTGTGACGTGCTAGGGGCGTGGATTAGTGTTGGAGTTGCCTGCGGGATGGGTCCGCGTTGTGGACCAGTGTATTGTTTTACTTGGCTTTTCATTTCAACCCAAGGGGCTTGGGGTCGTAGCCCCATACCCACTTATGCGTGAAAACACTTATACTTATCCATTTTTCAACTCTATATCACTTAAGACCCTCTCAAAACCCTCTCCAAGACTTAACCAAATAATTCACCCAAATTCAAGTGTCTCAAGCTTAATTCTAGATCTAAAGAACTCCATTCAAGCTTCAAATCTCCTTCAAGTCTACATCAATGATTTCCCTAAATTTAGGTATGTGGGTTTCATCCATTAGGTCCTTCACCCATGGAGCACAATCTTCCTACTTTATGAAATTTTTATGATTTCAAGATGTAATAACTATGGGTATCTATTATTTTGAAATATGAGCATGATTTGTGTTGGGGTTTTATCAAATATGGTTGATTATGCATAAATATCTTTTTTAAGCTTATACTATGGATTGATCTTTGTCTGTTGATACTATACAAGATTCAAGCTATAAAATTTATGAACAATTGTAAAGATTTGATATGATTTACAAGTTACCCATGATGGGATTTTACCATGATGTTGGTGGGCTGATTTACATGACTTTAGGATGTATTGATTTCACTATTTCATGATCTATACTCTTGCATTTTGCATGATTTGAACATGTACTCACATGTACCCATCAGGTGTTCCATGAAATGTCAAGTCAAGAATTCTCAAGTAATTAGATGTTTTACAAGTCAAGTGAGTTCATGATGAATATAGGCTATCAAGTATGTTATGAACTCATGAAATTATCTATGATTATGCAAGTATGAAACTAAGCCCTATTTCCAAGATTTTACCTCTTGTGAGCCATTCATGTTAAAGGAAGGGTTCATGTATGATTATGATCTATTCTCTTGTTTCAAGTTAGGCTCACCATTAGAGATCAAGTATGTTTATAAGCTACTCATGTTATGATTTTATGTTCATTACAAGTTACTAAAGATATGATTATTTCAAGTATTCCGTCGGATTAGACATAGCACCGATGGATTGGATGTCGGCGTGGACTATCTTCAAGGGTTAATACTCCTTTCCTCAAACTGTGTGCCAACATAGGATGGTGTTACACCCTTACTGGTGGATCCATTTAGTGCAGTTTATCATGAAACCAACCCCAAAATGGGACGGGTTCCTGTAAGAGGTGTTAGTTCTCCGAAATGGGACGGGATCCCGTAAGGTAAAGTATGGTTTACCTTGGCAAGTAGACCCCCACTTTACCGATGAGGGGTAATCATTATGATTCCAAGTTGTAGCTCACATGGTCTTATTTTTTGTCAGTTGAGGTCTCCTCCCACACATGTATTATGTTCTATGCAAGTTGAATGATTTACAAGTATGTTTTACTTCAAGCGTTGATCATGCATGCCATATCGAGAATATGCTTATCTATTGCCTATTACTATGCATTTGATTATATTGGCTTATGTCTTGCTGCATTGCATCCTACATAATACATTTAAAGGTACTAACGCATACTTCATGCCTACATGATATCACCTTGTAGGACAGGAGCTCCCCTTAGTCATCTTCCATGTGGCTAGTGAGACTATTCGAAGATAAGCTTGGTGAGTCCTCAAGTTCAGGGACACTATCTACTTTCTCTTGCTATTTCTAAGACTTCTCGGTGTTGAACATTAGACATTTATGAGGGTGAGCCAGGATTGTGTCATGGCCCCCGCTCCATTCTACGTTTAGAGGTGTTGTTGGAATATTATGATGTATTCATGCTATAAGACTGTCTCTCTATGTTTTTATGATTATCAAAGACTTCCCTTAGTACCACTTCCCTTTTATATTATTTTTTGTTGTTTTTCACTTTGCTTCTGCGACCAAGGATGTGTGTTTGATATGCTAAGAGGCTTGTCTGGGTCCCTTCGGGTTCCCATTCGCCGTGTCACGTCTAGGACCTTGGCTTGGGTCGTGACAATACATCTCTTTTTAAAGTAAAAGCAGTTGTCAAAGTAATAAACATAACCAAAATTAGGGTCGAATACCACAGGGAATACAGGACTTCACAACTTGATTCACTACTAAATAGTTCAAGAATTAACTAACTCAATTTCCAAAAAAAGGGTTGGTTTTGCAATGATTGATTGGAAATTAAACTAAACTAACTAAAATTGGAAGACAAGGGCCAATGGAGAGCAACTTGGGTATTGTTGTTCCTCAGGATTCACTAACTAAACATCCCTGTATATCACAATTCTCGACTAGAATATCGCATGTAGGACGGTAATTTAAGTTCTTCCAACCCTTTGGTCTAAGGTGAAGGTCAAGTTTCACTATGGGACTTGGCCCATCTCCATAGTTTGCTCAACTAATCACTACCCATAGTCCTAGCCAACCTCCCTTTGGTCGAGTTCGATTTATTAGATGAGAACACATCATCGAATCTTGTTAATCTATCTTTTTTCCTATTCATTACCAGATAGATTGTAAAAGTAACACTAGGCAAGTAATAATGTTGGCCACCATTAGAAAGCATTCAAAATGAAGAGAGATAATTACTACATGCAAATACCCATTCTAAGAATTGCAAATAATATGGGTCTTATAAGTTAGATTCTTGGGCAAATAAAGAAACAATGAATAGAGAAGACATGGTTAATCACTTACCCAAGAAGATTGAAGAACAAGAAAACCCAATTTGTATTGAGAATCACAAGATTGAAAGATGAATTGAATTTACAAGTGAATCTCTTCAAAATTTAGTCTCCAAAACTAGAACCCTAAGAATATTCTAATTTCTTGCTCTCTACTCTATTCTCAACTGTGGCCACGAGTCGTAATTGAGCTTTCATATTTACCTCTTAGAACTTGGATTTTACTTATGAAACATCTTCACTAGTCATAGTCTGATCTATGACACGTAGTGTCCTCTCATAGTCTATATATGCATCACTTGGTCTAAAACTGGGGAACACTAGAAATTGTTACGAGACCTTTCGATATGGCTCGTAAACAGGTCTACAACTTGTAAATCGATTTTTTGTGGCTGATCATCAACTTTTGCTTCAACACTGGAATCTCCATGAGGACACCTCTACGACTCATAAACCTAGCTATGACTCATATAGGGTCTCGTATGTATTCAAAAGTAAGCAAAACCTGCAACTTTTCCCAAAACTATGCGAACCAACTTTTACTGTATAAACAAACATAAAAACCATAAATTTTGTGTTGAGAACGCAGAAAATCTCATGCTTTAGGCATCAAATGTGTTGTATTTTGATAGCATATCACTTGGGTATTTAGGATTGATTCATGGTCCCTTTCAACCATGAAGACTACAAACTTTTTTACACTTGATTTTTGTGAAATGGAGCTCACCTTAAACAAGGGTCTTTTAGACTATTGTTTGTTTGATTCAATTGAGATATGGGCTATGTTTAATTGTTGTTTCTAAAGTGATTTAAGCCCTAATATATTGAACTGCATGAATATTATCATAATTTGAATATGCATTGTCTCTTTACAGTTTGATTTAAGCATGGGTAAGTGAAATTGTGATTTGAATGTGGATTTTACTTATGGATTTACCTGTATTTCATATTGTTTTGTTGATTTAAGATTGAATCTCTATTGTCTATGCTATTGTCATATCATTCATGGCAGTTGAATTCATGACCATTGGTTTATGATGAAAATAATCGGTGGGTTAAGTGCATATATATTTATGTATATGATTTTGATAAAAGTATGGTTATGACAAGAATATGATCACATAAATATCTATTGTTATTAGCTCTTTCAGCATATTGGGTGTTCACCATATTGTTACAAGTGAATGAGCTATTCCTATGCATGTGAAGTGTGGATTGAATTATGCATTCAAATGATTTGAAATGACTTATTTCTCTTTTGAAAGCATGTATATATTTATGTATTCTTATGGGATGATGACTCAGCACCGAATAGATTAGGGGCATCAGGGCTATCCCCAAGGGTCCTCTCCCTTTCCTTGCATTGTGTTCCAGCTTTGTTATATGGTAACCATTTCCAAAATAAGCGGGTCGCAAGGAATGGTCAAACATTTGATGTGATATGATATTGAAAATCCTTCTTAAATGATTCAGTCATACGAAAGGTGGCCATCACATTGAAATGAATAGTTCATAAGGTGTGGTGTAGATTAGCTTTGGCAAGTAATCTTCTCTCACCCAATAGGTGGCCTACATCGAGCAAATTCATGTAATAGCTCACCTGAGTTTGAGATATCAGTTATGGTCACATCTCCGCTATATATGATTATTATGGCATTTCATGCATCCTGGATTTCAAGGCATATCATATATTACTCTTCTCTATTACTACATCTTTCTATATATATGTCCTTGTCATCTAACAACGAATGCAGGTTTTATATGCCATATGCATTACGTGACTGCATAATTCAAACATACTAACACATACTTTTTCCTACATGATGTAACCATGTAGGGATCGGAGACTATAAACCGCTTTATGGCTAGTTCAATGTTGGAGAAGCCATTGTTGTGAGCCCTATCTTCTAAGGACAAGCCACCATCCATCCACTTCTTTTGCTTTCTTTATGCTATTTACTTTGAGGGTGAGCCCAAGAAATGTCTTGGCTGCCATTCTATATTATGACTAGAGGCATTGTTGGACATCTTGTAGACTCTTGTAAGGATATATGTCATGTGTGGTATTTGGAGATTATTGCTATGACTATATATTGGTATTGGGCATTCTGAATTGATTATGAGACCTATGATATGGATTTATGATATGATGTAGAAGATCCCAAGTCCTACTTTGGCACCATTTAGTGAGTCGTACTTACCTACCCCTTATCCTTATGTGCTATGTGTTATATGAACCCATGTTAATCCCTATCTTTATGATATCCCCATAGCATGAGACCTAATTTTCCATCCCATAGAACTATGTGTTTAACATTTCGTATGTGCTTCCGAACCGATGATGTGTGAATGTATGTTATGAGGCTTGTTTGGGACTCTAGGGTTCCCATTCGGCATGTCACTCCTAAACCCTAGGTTCGGGTCATAAAATGTTTTGCATCAATGCACTAGGTTTATGAATATGCCCGAAGTCCAACATGCCGCGTCGAGTAGAGTCCTATTCATGGATGTGAAGTGCACCAGGCCTATGAATGGGAGGCTATGATGGTCTTCTAGGAATTCTCACTTTTTCATGTGATATGTCATGCCTTGGACCGTATATTAAGGCATCCTAGTCTTGATGATGTCCTTGCTATATTACAAAAGATGCCTCCACGAAGAGCTCCCTATCAAGACCGACCTTGATTAATGAGAACCAAGTTCCTCAAGGGCTTATGAAAGAGCTAGTTACTAATGGTGAATTTTGTATTGCTATTGCTATGCTTGCCCAAGTTGTGACTACCAGGCCATGCAGGCAATCTGCCTCCTGTCACGACCTAAGCCTAGGGCCTAGATGTGACATGATGCATGGGGAACCCAAAGAGACCCCCAGCAAGCCTCTTAACATATCATTACACATTTTGTCAAGAAAGCAATTAAAGAACATAATAAGAGTAGAAATAAGGTTGAAAGGTCTAAGGGAATACTTTCCTAACATAAGCACCAAAACAAGGGAGTCAAGGCTCAATATATAACATGTCCAAAAATAGCTCTACTACATAGATATGAGCGGGGGCCAAGACAAACAACCGGGCTCACCCTCATAGTCAATCCATACATAAAAGAAAGATAGTCTTAGAATAGCATGAGATCATAAACATCATCTACGGAATGGAGGACTCATTAACAATCTTGGGAGAAATTGTACTAGCCATGTGGAGGAAGATGCTCAAGTAGGGCTCTGGTTCCTAATGGTGGCATTACGTAGGCATAGAGTATGTGTTAGTACGTTCGAATGTACTAAGTATGTAGTTACAACAAGAGATAAGTAACATAATCGAAATACCTAAGTATAGGCAATGAGTAACATATAACAATATGGCATCCATGTAAGATGCTTGTAGTAAATTATTCTTATGTAGAACATAATGTGTAAGGAGTGACCATTGTTAGTAAATGTCCAAGACCTACCCCCTCCTTAGAGAGGCGAATGAAGTACAAACCCCAGAATTGGTTGATGAGGTACAAAACCCTCAACATGGTTGATGAGGTACAAATTCCCTAACATGGTTGATGAGGTACAAACCCCCCAACTTGTTTATCAAGGTACAAACCCCACAACATGGTCGCACGGGCCTACCACCTCCCGAGCAAGGCAATCGAGGTACAAACCCCTCAACATGTTTACTAGGGCCTACAACCTCCCGAGTGAGGCTTGGTGAATTCCCAACACTATATAGATATTAAAATATACATACATTCCTTTCATCATCATAAAGTCATTAAACTCATAAGACATGCATTGGACCTTCAATTCCTGAGGAAATCATAACCGGACATTTTATCAAACATTTTGTCAGTTTGTAGTGCTAGTGCAAAACCATGCATTTCGAGAATGGAATCATGCTAGAAAATTCAGTGTAAAACCATCAATTGATACTTGGTAACACCCTCAAGCAATTTACATCAACACCCTCCGTCAAATCTCACAATAGGTCTTAGACTCATAGCTCAAAATAGGCTAAAACAAGCACAATTTCATGAAACCCCAACATAGTGTGCAGTGAAATTCATAATAAGTAAGACCCATGAGTAAATCAACTTTAAATCATGCAATTTTAGGTAAAAGAAAGCTTGGGCATCATGGGTGAAAGGAACCCATGAAAGAAACCCACATACCTTGGCTTTGGATAATCCTTAAAGATGATTGGAAATAGAGACTTGAAGCTTGAATGAGAACCTTAAGATTCGGATGAGTTTTAGAACTTGAATTTAGGAGTGAAATATTTTTCTAAATGTTTGAATGAGTATTGGGGGATGTTGCGTATGATATGAGGGTAATATGGCTAAGTATAGGTATTTTAATGCATGGGAGGACTTAGGCCCAAGACTCAAAAGTCTTGGTCCAAACAAAAAAAAAATTGCACAAATAACAGTGTGGAACGCCCCAGCCGCGTCGCGCTAGGGGCGCTCATAGCTAATTGTAAATTGCATTGTGAAAATTTGAAATTGTGATTTGTTTGCTCTAAAATCAAGGTTACACCCATTTTCCACTTAATTTGACCCCCTGATCAAGAATATGAAGTCTGATTTTTGATATCACGAACGAATTTTGAGATATATGAAAATTATGAATCTGGGTACTTTCGAGGCACATTTTCGAGCACTTTTTGGGGTCATTTAAATATCTCCCCCTTGGGAACATTCTCCTATGAATGTCAAAGAAATGTATATGAGAAGAGTAATCATGAAGAGATTAGCCTCAACAAGAAAGCAACAGCACACTCAAAACACCATTTTTCAAAACCTCAACAAAAGTGTAAAATCACCATGAACTTTGTCAATATAAACATGAATGCATGCAAATGACTTAGGGGTTAGAACATGAACAAGAAATCACATAAAAGACTTAGAATTAGTACCTTAGGCTTGAGTAGGATGGAAGAGATAAGGATATCATTTTTGCATACCCGCTTTGGCCTCCCATGTAGCACTTTTGACTTGTTGATACCTCCAAAGGACCTTAACAGACGAAACATCCTTGTTCCTCAACCTCTTCACTTGTCTATCCAACGTCCCTACTAGAACCTCTTCATATGTCAAGTTGTATTCAACCACTCTCACAACATCAAGAGTCACAATAGCATTACGGTCTCCCACAGATTTCCTTAACATGGATACATTAAACACCGGATGAACCAAATCCATCTCACTAAGCAATTCCAACTCATAAGCTACCTTGCCAATACTCCTCATTACCCTATAAGGACCCATATATCATGGACTCAACTTTCCCTTCTTATGAAAATGAACCACATCATTCATGGGTGACACCTTCAATTAAACCCAATCACCAACTTTGAATTCAAGCTCCCTTCTTCTCACATCGGCATAAGACTTTCGGCGACTTTGGGCCATCTTCAACCTTTCTCTAATCATCTTTACCTTGTCAAATAACCATATTTGGTCCCAACAAAGCCACTTCTCTAACCACAAACCATCTAATCGGTGATCTACAACATCTACCATAGAGAGCTTCAAAAGGAGCCATACCGATACTAGAATAATAGCTGTTGTTATAGGCAAGCTCAATCAATGGAAAATGATCATCCCAACTACCCTTAAGCTCAACACACAAGCCCTAAGCATATCCTCAAGTGTTTCGATAGTTATTTTGAGAGGAGTAGCAAAATAAAAAGTGGCACCCAGGTCTATCAATGCATACACATCAAAATCAAAGATTTTTAACATACTGGTGACGACATCGGGCACCTCATCAACCCCTTGCCTCCCATTTAAAGCATAAAATTGATTGTGCCTTGGGCACCACCTTGATGACCACCTCTCCCTAAAGGAACCGCAATAGCACCTTGTGGACGAACCTCCTTACCCCTGTTACAATTTCGAGGGCAGTCCATCACCTTATGCTTAAATTCCCCACAACCATAACAACCATTAGTGTCCCTCAAACACGGGCTAGTACGACCCCTACCACATTTTGGAACCCACCATTAGGAACTAGTCCCCCAATACCTTAAGCCCATGGAAAGTCA
>JAPFFP010044430.1:0-12423 GCA_026153255.1 Solanum medicagineum
ATTTTTTAGTGGTTTCCTAATTATCCTAAAATTAGGTGGCGACTCTCTTTTCCTTTTCGAATTTCGAGAATTGATTTTGCTCAAATCAATTGAGTCTTGAATAGATTTTCGATCTTCGAAACAATTTTATTATTTTTAAAAGCCGGTAAATTTTTTTTCGGCGTAACAATTAATTATTATCATTAATAAAATTTTATCGAGTTTTGCTATCAATTATGTGATTCATGAGTGTCAATTTGAATAAAATTAAAAAATACAATTATTTTATAAATATTTATTTTAAAAAGTTATACAAATTTTCTTTTATCTCTCCTATCACCACTTATGAGATATTTGGTAGGAGGTATTAGTGGCTTAATCTATGGATTATAGGATGAGTATTATTTAATATTATTGAATACACCCTACATTGTATTAGTTAATACCTTCTATTTAATACATGAGATTAGATAGGTAAAAACAAAAACATCCCTCTAACTTTTCTATTTTCTTGATTTTATGTTTATATTTGTAATTTTGTACTATTAAATTTATTTAAATAAATTAGCTTATAGATTTTATATTTGTAATTTTGTACTAGTAAATTTATTTAGAAAAATTAGCTTATAAATTTTATTTATTTGTGGGTTCATAATTACATAATATAAAAAATTAATAAATTTACCATGTCAAATTTTTATTTTATTTATTTGTGGGTTCATATTTACATAATATATAAAAAATATTCTTTCATGTCACATTTTTTTATAATTAATTTAGTTGAGTGATTTTATTGATACAAAACAAAGTCTAATGATGTTAAATATAATCTCAAAGTTGAGTGGTGTAAGATACAAACAACAACATACCCAGTAAAATCCCACAAGTGGGGTCTGGGGTTGAGTGGTGTAAGATATAAATACTATATTAAAACAACAACTTTCAAATTTTTATGTGTAAATGTAGATTGTCTATTTTATAATTGTTTTCCATTTTTTCTATTTTAATGGAATAATAGATGGTCTATCTTTATTAAATTAAAGATTGTCATTTTATTAGTGATGAATTTATTAAGATTACAATTATTTATTCTCAAATAATTCAAGTGAGAAAATAGGAAACATTATGACAAAATTGTTATTCTCCTAACTAGTTAGAAGTCACAAAAAAATAATTTATTTTGCTCTAATTACATGAAATATAAAATCTCATAATAGTTGAAAGACATAATTGAAAAGAAAATTTTTAAAGTATTTTAAACCAAACACAAATTAAATAAAAAAATAAACTAAACATGAGATAGAAAATAATCTCTTCATTATATTCATTTTTTTACCAAACGACCGCTTAATGATTTCCATCCTCAACAATCTCAATCGTAACAATTTTCCATTTTGAATCTTCTTCATTCTCCTTCCTAAAGTCCATCACCCCTCTAATGGTGTAATTTACTTTCAGGTAAACCACCAAAAGGGTACAAACATTACATTTTTTAAAAGAACTTTTTTAGGGTTATATATGATTTTATCTTAATTTTTTAACTACTGCAAAGTCATTCAACATTTATATACTACTTTGTGTAACTGTCAATATATACACACACACAATAAACTATTGGCATATATTTTTGTGGATTGGGTTAAAAAAGTCTGGATAAACTGAATATCTTTTATACATATTCAGTGCATAAGCGATTTTGAATACCAGATATACAATAACAAATATAAACTATAACATTATGTACGTATTAACACATACATATATATAGACATATAAAATTTGTATATTTCCAGATTTTTTGTTACAACCAATGACATTATATTTACATACAATTTAATTATATGAGTATACAAACAAAAAATAAACCTCACACATATCTGGTGTGCAGTTTTATATTACTGGATAGATCTGCACTCAACAATAGAGCTCACAAAGAATTGGATTTTCAATCAAAGAATCACCACATAAAGAGACACAATAAAATTTCACAGAGAAATACAATCGTACATAACAAAACGTATAACCAGTATATGATTTGTTGACTAAACAATTAAAATAATTAATTATACCTGGTCTTGTATCTTTCAATTGTATTTTGGAGGTCGCACCCAGTTATAATGGTGTTTTAAGAACTCATTTTAGGGAAAATATTAGACTAGTATTCAAATTCCTTGTATAATGGAATTCATTTCCATTTAAACAACTTACTAGCCGAATTTTTAACTTTCTGTTTTAAAAAACATTTGTATAAATCTTAGAAAGCGACAAATATACAAACGAAGTTTCACACAGCAAACTATATTCTTGCCATGGAGCATAATTAGAAAAACTATATCCATGAAGTATAATTACGCCTAAAATGTTTATCATTTGTGAAAATTTCTCTTTTTTTTTAGAGACAGGACATAGTAAACAGGAATAATTAGGGATGATAATTAGAATAACTAGGTTAAATTTGAACGAATAATAATGAGTCAAAAAATAAACGGGTTCAGACTCAATCCAATTAAAATTTGTTTAGGTAAAAATGAATTGGATCAACTATCTCAAGTAATGAATCATAGAATGGGTAAAGATCCATTATCAAATTATTTTTTTTCTAAGTTTAATTATTTTATTTATTTTTAAAAATATTTACCTAATATCTGATATCTGATTAAAAAATCTTTTAAAAATATTTTAACAACATTTCTCATGAGTCAATTTGAGTTAGTATCAAACTAATTTTTATTTGATTTAAATGAATTAAGCTAATAAATGAATAGGTCAATAACACGTCCAAATTAAACTAATTGGATGATTAAGTATATTGAGTTTGATTTTGCTAGCCATAGAAATAATTTGTGTGAGCAAAAGTAGCTTGAGGCATAAGCTTTATCAGTTTGGTTGTACGCTTAGGCATTGTAAGAATTTTCGTTTGGGATGTAAGACAATAAAATCTTTTCTACTTAAAATTAAAATTGTTAAACAAGTTCTTAAATTAATGTAAAATAAATATACAATTTAACTTGTTATTAAATTTTAAGAAGTAAATAAACTTTATCAACATGGATTGTATGGGTGAGACTGTTTCACTCTTAACCAGAGGTCTCAGGTGTGAGCCTTGGGAATAGAGAAAAATCTATTGGGAGTGAAACTTCCAATGGACCCTACAGTGCACGATTCAAATTTAGTCAGGACTCCAATGTGAGCTTCGAATACTGGGTGGGAAACCTAAGACAAAGAAGTAAATAAACTTAAAATTTGAGTTAAATGTCAAAAACACATCTAAACTATTCACTTTTCTAGAGTTTAATACCTTACTATTAGGAATGTGAGTTTTTGTCACTACCCGGTCCCGGTCATGATGAATGCCTGTTAGATCCCACCTACAGGCAAGCCAATTATCCAAGCCACAGAGTACTTGTCCTAACTCTCTAGTCAAACCATAGCAAACACAATGATATAAATAATCGAAACCCACCCAGAACCTGGAAGTTAACTATACAGAGCTACTATAAACTCAAAATAAAATATATATATCTACGTACATAACTAGAATGATAATCTGTACATACAAATCCAAACTACAGATACAAGGCTAGTGTTTGAATATAAAGATAACCGTCAAAACAGAAGGAGACTGCAGAATATTCGAAGTTACTGATGCTTACTAATGTCTCCTGAATCATCTGCGAACCCCCTAACTCAGCGATTGTGGCTAGTACCTAGACCTGCACCATGGGAAGATGCAAAAATGTAAGATTGAGCACCGGTAACAAGCATCGAGTCGGCATCGTCGGTCGACCGAGTGAAGTACTGTAGATATAGAAGACTCAAATATAGAGAACTATAGTAAATGTAGCAAATCGGAACTCCAAACAAGGAGTAAGCATATATGCGGAATCACTTAACCCCAACTAAACCAACCCAAGTGGTGTGTGATGATACTAACTGACGGAACACGAGTAGGCCTAAACCACAACTAACACTGAACTGAGACATCGTGCTGTACTAGGGTGCAAAGCCTTAATATCCACGCATGTACATCGACTAGCGCCCATAAGCCCAGAAGGTACACCCACACACAATCTAACTGACAGAATCACCACGGAACTCATGAAACCACCACGAAACCAACTCCCAATATCACATAATCCAGGGGTCAGTTGTACGTGGGTGTAAGACCCTAGTGTCTAAGCCTAGACACCCCCTGAGACCCATAAGCCCAAAGGGTACAGCCACACACAATCAGGGCGTGTATAGGTGTGTGGATCCACAGGTAATCAACTAGGTCCTCGACCCATCTAGTAACTAGTGTCACATGGGGCCTCGAACCCTATAATATCAAATGAGACGTCGAACTCCCTTCTTGATCTGGCCTCCAGTCGGGGCAGTCAGCCAGGGCTAGATGGTCTAACAATATATATAATGGTGGGACGTATCCCCAAACAGAGAAAGAATCCCCCTAACATAATCAATAGGGCCACAAACCCAAAAAACTCAACTGGGCCTTGATGTCGCCCAAGTTACACCTCCTTGTTAGAGGATAAAACGGTCGTTGTCAAGATATAGAACCTAACCAAGGTTAGGGTCGATCCCACAGGGAATACGTAGACTCACAAAAATTCACCAATATGCAATTCGAGTAATTAATCGGCTCAATTCCCCAAAGGGGAGGAGGGTTGCAATAATCAATGAGAAAATAAACTGATCTAACTATTACGAGAGAAAGTTCAATAATAGAGAGTAACTAGGGTATTGTGTTCCCCATGAATCCCCAACTCAGAATCACCGGATAACCTAATTCTTGTCTAGTGTATATCATGTAGGACGATAATTTAAGTTCACCAAGCCCTTTGGTAAAAGGTGAGAGACGAATTTCACTATGCAACTTGGCCCATTTTGGTTGATTAGACAAGAACACATCAATCGAATCTTGTTAATTAATCTCTTTTCCTATTCATTATTACCTTGGTCCAGTCAGCAACACTAGGTGAGTTCTAATGTTAGGCACCACTAGAAAACATGCAAAATGAAGAGAGTTAATTAATACATGCATATACACCTTCCAAGAATTGTGAATTATCTAATTTTACTTTGTTAGTTCTTTATAGTTCCCACAACTCTAGTTGTGGATTTAGCTACTCATGCTATGCGTAGATGAAGAGATTATGAATAAAAAAGACAAAATTAAACATATACACAATTGAATTAAAAACAAGCAAATCCAAAGTCAATGAAAATCCAAGCTTGAAGATCAAATTACACCACAAGTGTTCTCAAAGACCCTCTCTCAATTTTCTCTCTAAGAATATTGAGCTCTCTAAGCACTTAACCTAAAACTACACAAAACTGACGTGAACCAACTAGAACTTATGAAAAATAACCTAAAAAATCTATTTATAATAATTAAAAACAAATCCTAAATAAATTAGGAAAACTGACTGGTACACCATACGAAAGGTACTTTACGACCCGTATTGTCTTTTAAGGTTTGTAGTCGGGGTCTCGTAATCAGCTGCTGGAATTTTGGACTTCACTTCTACAACACCCCTTTTACGACTCGTAAAGTGATTTACGATCCTAAAGGAGGTTTCATCTGATAACTTTCCTGCAAGTCCACTTCTCTGTCCCTCAGGGCACGAAAGGTATTCTATGACTCGTAAACTGCTCCACGACTCGTTTGCATATTCGTCGACTTCAACTTCAATAAATAGGCCCTCATTAAAAATCCTCACGAAACCTATCTACTACATACTCGTAGAATGCTCTACGATCTATTGAAAGTCTCGTACAATAGAAAAAACAACTTCTGCAATTTTTTCCCAAATCATGGCCAACCTGTAATCCAATAAATCTAAACACAAAAACACATAAAGCCTACAAATATCACATTGAGAATACACAAATCCTTAGTTTTAAGCACCAAAAGTGTTGTATTTTGGCAGAACATCAACACCCTCAACTTAAAATTATTGTTTGTCCTCAAGCGACAGACTAAATCTATACAGACAATACAGTAACACACAGACCTCAACTCAATGACATATATCACATACATCGCAGACTCAGATACCCACACCACTTTTCAAAATAGGATCAGATAGCTATTTAACAAACCAAGGAAAACTGGTGCATGTGATAACTCAACTATGACAAGCACGGGGTTATCAACAGTACACAAGCACTGAACAAGTCAAATGCTCATAATGCAATGCAAATGCTCTCAGAGAAAGAAGTCCCATATTTGACACTCAATGATGTTTTCAAATCTGACCTTGAGACTATGCAAAAACGCTCACTCTCACAAAAGATATTCATGCATGATGACTAATATCATAGGATTGCCCATATACTCATGACTCAGACCTTCAACTAATTAGACTAGGATCACTTTAGAACTTTCTTGGCTTGTAATGTAGGTTTAGGAGGCTTTGGTATGGTATTTTGGAAAAATAGTGACTGAAGGCCCTCCTTGAAACTGCATTTTTCTACACTTTTTCCCCACCAACTTTGTTACTTTCACCTTATTCTCTCCCTTCTCCTTTTTCAAGCTTTTCTGGGTACTTTTTTTTTTCATTTCTCAGCTTTTTGCCTTATTTTCATACTTCATTTTGCTTTTTGGCTCTCAATTAAGGCATCTCTTATTTTTCTTGCACCCAGTACATAATTTTTCTCCTTTTTCTTCGTATTCCTAACTCACTCCCTTATTTTTGTGCTTTGTTACCCTTACACAAGCCACCTCCAACTTAGGGTTTTAACCTATATTGAGGTGCACAATATCTATCCTTTGAACTTTTTGGTAGCCACCCTCAACTTAGGATTTTTGCCTCAGTCAAGTTACACAATATTCAAGGAAAGACCAGGGCCAATTTCAGGATTTTTCACTAGACAAGACTAGGTTAATCAGGTGTTTTCAAAGAATAGATAATGTTAGGCTCAAACATTAGGAACAGAGGATATATCATCAATTTGGTTGATTATTTTTAGGCTAAAATGGACTATTTAAGAACAATGACATAAGATCCTTTGCTAATCCAATTAATCTACAGTTTAACTTAGAGTAATATGGCAAGTTTTGAATTAGCATAAAATAAATGAATTTATCAAATTACGCTCACAATCACATGGCACTACATACATTATCAACAAAAGACTCACAGATCATGTTTTTTTTATCTCAATGTACCCTCGCTTATAAGAACAAATATTGTCAGACACCTAAACATGCATGGTTACTATCTAACTACTTAATCAAAATTTTTAGTGGGTATCATTTTTCAAACAAAACATAAAAACATGCTATATGCCACAAGTATTGGTACTATATGCTACAAATATTATCTAAATATCCTAAACGTGCCGGTTCAATAAAAAATAAATATCCACAGGAAAAAAGAACACATGTAAGAAAATTCCGGGATACAAAATTGGTGTACTTATGGACCATAAGCTACTCAGACTTCACTGAGGCTCATAGCTACCCACACCTCATAAAAAAAGATGTGCATTGTCCCCAACGCATAAAATCAAGCAAAATAACATATAAGGGGTAAAAAAAACATACATGGGTGCCTAGGTTTCAGTTGACTGAGTCTGGCCACCCTCCTCCTGCAGGGTGGTCTGGTCGGCAATAGTTCTCTGTCCTGAGGGGCCAACACACCTCACCTGCTCCGTCGCTCGAACTTATCTCAGCTCTTCATCCTGTTTCAATCTTATCAAGGCAAGCTCGAGCTCCTCCTCCTCCTCTGTCCTACTCATACGTTCATGTCTCTCCTCTAGATCCTCATCCATGCACTAGAGATATCGTCTCTGGTAGTGTGACTAGTGCCGCCAGTGATGTTGTCATGTTAGTGCGGAGTTGTTGGATCTCTTTTTGTATGGATGACAAGTCTGAAGGTAGGGCCTCACCCAATATCTTCTGCACCCTCTCCTCAAAGGCATCGATGTGGGCATCTACAGTAGAAATACGATCCTGAATAGTAGCAACCGTGAATGCCTGCGACCGACCCTCTGAATCTACAATAGCCCGGCGTAGCCATGGCCTGATCTGATGAATAAGTTGAGTTAGCTGTGACTCAGCATAGATAACCTCTTCGCCAAGGCCTATATAGATACGGTGGATACGTAGATCATTCCCGCGGTAAAAGGCTGTGAAGTAGTGGCTTGTGTTGCAGGAACAACAATAGTGGGTCCCCTCTCATCATTTGCCTTGGGTTGTGGGGGCCTTCCTTAGTAGCAGCAGCAACAGTAGTGGTGGCAGTCTCATAACCCTCAGGTGGTGGCGCTGTGGCGAACATCTCAGGCATAGGTGGAGGCTGTGCTCGCCAGAGTGCCAATGGGTTCTCTTCAGCCTTAATCAGGCTGGGATCCAATGTATGCTGGGCCTCAATCATTTGGTCCAACTTGTGTAATATATCCACCCTAGACTCTAAACAAAGCTTGTAGATCAAGCATTGGAATGGGATGGAGGTGAACCTTTTCAGTGCAACCTTATGTATCTGCTCAGTGTTGAGGCAGACCCAGTCAATATCATAGCCAGATGCTGGTGACCAAAATCGCACGCTCCAGCGTCAAAGTATTATCATCAAGTGTTAGCTGGATGCGTGAATGAACAATAGCCTATGAAAATTCGGCGAGAAAGCTGAGCGAAGCCTCGATGATAGGCTTCGAGTGAGTGGCGACCCAAGTAGGTTCCGGGACCCTGCTCTGCAATATACCGAGCCACCCATCTAATCAACGTGGCTCGTCACTCAGGATCCTTCATCACTAGTGGGTCTCTCATCTGCCCTACCCTGTAGTCAAACTCTACAGTGGATCTGGGGGCACGGTACTTAGGACCAAATAACATACGACAGATGGTCTCCTCTAATATATCTACTGTCGGCCCCTCACTCGCGTCTCTATCAGTCTAGGATGAGCAAGGGCTTTCTTCCCCTTAGAAAGAGAAAGCTAGACTGTGGTTGCATAAGAGGCATAAAGCTTCCTCACCATGGTCGGGGAGTATCGTCCGAGGGCATATGTGAGCCAGTCGAGCCCATACAGAATCATCATATCTTGGAGACCGGGGACACGACTAAGTCTGTCTAATATAACTCAGGGGCTCCTTATAGATGGAACAGATTGGCTTGCCTTGCTCTTTCGGTTGCATGCCCTATCTGTAAATCGCCTCTATATCCTTGATGCACCACCGACTAGTGAAGGCATCCAGTGTAGATAGTGATGATCGGGGTGCAACGGAGGACTCAACCTTTGATCTGTCCTCAGAGTCTCTCTCGGAGCTAGACTCCTCGCTGGATGGAGTCATCTGTGGTAGCCCGCTCCATCGCTGTCTCTAGCTGCGGCTCTGGTCTGTCGTATAGCAGTCTCTAGGTCCGGTTGGACATTTAGGATCTCTAGTGAACCACTTAGTTAAGTGATTTGATAATCTTCCGAAGGCTCGTCCCTAAGCCTCCTCACCCTAGCCTCGATCTCTGTGCGTTTGGCCTTTGGGGCCATAATACTCGAAAAATCAATATATATGCACCATGGTTAGCCCACAAATCAAGAATTAATGTGCAAGAATTTATCTAGGTTTAGTTGCAGAAGGGTTCTACAAAGGCCCCTTTACGAGTCGTAGTGAATATTACAGGCCATCATAAACTAGTGGTTCAAAGTAATATGATTACTGGAAAAGTCTACGAGACTAGATAGACTCATAAAGTGGTTAATGAGTCATAGACTAGGGTCATAGAGAATTCCAGTTAGTGATTAACTTCAGGATAAGATCTACGAGACCTATCTACGAGCCGTAAAGTGATCTATGACTCATAGAAGGTCTCGTCTAATGGATACTCAGAAACATCAAGTTTTTGGAATTTTGCACGAGGGGAACTTACGACTTGTGGATTGTTCCACGGGTCGTAAAAGCTACTCGTGAACTAGAAAACTCAATCACCTAAGTTTCTAAGTCCATCACACGGACCCTAAAAGACATTTTCAACAAATATATTATCAGCATCGAAGAAAAAACATATGTACCCACAAGATTTCAACACTACACCCATTAACCCCAACATGTTCAACACACATACAGCCCATCGAGAGTGATTTAGCATAAATTATCCTTCAACTTCGATCACCTCCAGTTGATTCAAGCAATATCATGTACCTATGTCATCACCCACCAGTGCACAATCATAATCATTCAATCACTTATGGTTAGTGACAAAATAGGCAAAAACAATTAACATTTACGCAAGGCCATAACACCCAATTTCGGACCGAGACAAAAATTAAGCTTGGGCAACCTAATTTCAACTAATCACAATCAAATTCAAACAATGATTTTGTTTCTAAACACCATACCCAACATAATATTCAAATCACTCATTCATACAAGACAAATTAAGGGTTGTGATTAAATCAAATACTTACCAAGAATTGAGATTAACTTGAGGAAAGAGGTGAGTAGAAGCAAAACCCTAGGTCAACTGGAATTCTTGGCGGAATTTAGGTCGACGGTGGCTAGAGTGTAAGGATCCGGACTTTGTACGACCTCAATGGAGCATGAAAATTTGGTTACGAAAATGTTTTGGGACCAAGTATTGTCACACGGCCAAGTTCACGGCTCGTGTGAGGTGTCACGACCCGTGTGGCCACCCGTAAGGGTTTTGGAGTAAGATTTTTCTAAGTATGGAATCACCGTCTCGTAATTTGTTCATGAAGTTTTCTATGGAGAGGGGTACGGGCAGTGTCACGGCCTTTGTGACACTATGCGGTCCGCGTGGCCTCCCGTGAAGATGACTTTGTTGAACAATTCTAAGTATGGAATCTTTTAAGCTCATGTTAAGTTCACTTTCAAGCCCTCAGTTCAAGCTTATTTATGTTCTTTATGACTATCATGGGTCTCCTATATCAAGTCAACTTCAAAGGAATTTCATTAGCTAAGGTTTTACAAGTACTGATAAAAAAGGTCAACTTTAAATGGTCATGTCTCTTAGCAAAAAAGAAAATGGGTGGCCTACAACCTATCAAATTGAAGCTCTTTGAATTAGATTTCCAATACATCCAGTTTCACCTCATTCTGGCATTGGAGCAAGAAGTTATGCCCTTTTTTGTAGACTCTGTCTGGGCTAGACAGGGAGCCTTCACAGCCCATGAAGAGCAAAGAGCTTCACGACCCATGAAGGTAGTCATGAGAAGTTACGGATAAAATTTAAAAGGGCATTTTATTGAGGTGTTTTTGATATTTTGACCTATCCCCAAGGCTTTTTAAGACCTTTAACCCCCCCCCCCCCTCTTTACATTCCTGAACTTCCCCTACACTAATGCTAAACCCTCTTTCAAGACGAACCCTTAGTTTCTAAAATCAAACTCTCAAAATTCTCTCCAAGTCTAATCTTTAAGATTCAAGCTAGGATTCAATTGGGGTTCCAACTTCAAGCTAAATTCTTCTCAAATATATCCTCTCAATCAAGGTATGTGAGTTTTGATCCTTGGTTCCTTCCAATCAGGGAGACCCAAATCTTTTCAAGCGATTTCCCATGAAATCAATGTTACTTTAAATATGGTTTTTCATTATTTTGATTTATTAAATTCAATTGATGTATGAGTTATACTTTATTTATGATTTCAAGTTACCTTAAGCCCTATTATGATGATTTATATTGAAGTTATGAAGATGCATGTCCTCTTTAAAACTTGATTATGCATGAGTGTTTTATATTATGATTTAGATGTGGATTTAATTAAGAATTTTACTTCAATTTCATATTATATTATTTATTTAAGTTTGAATCTCAATTACCCATTCTATTCTCACATCATTCATGGCATATGCATTAATGAACAATGAATTTTTTATGAAAATTATGAAGTGGGTTAAGCCCAATTATGTTTTATGATATGATTTTGATAAGATATTGATTATGACAAGAATGTGATCACATAAATATCTATGATTATGGATCTTTGAGCATTATGGGTGCTTGCACCATTTTGTATATATGAATGAGTTATTCCGATGCATGAGAATTATGAATTATGACTATGTTTTGGCATTTGAACCTCAGAAAGAGTTATTATGAATTTGTTTGTCTTTTGAGCCTAAATATGCATTGAACGGGTTTGAAATGACTATTACCTCTTTAGAAAGCATGTATATGTATAAGTATTCTCGTGGAATGTTTTGACTTAGCACCGATGTATTGGGGGCATCAGGGCTATCCCCAAGGGCCCTCTCCCTTTCCTTGAACTATGTGTCAGCATAGGTATTGAGATCTGAGACTCCTCCATTAGTTGAGGCATGACTCGCTAGAAAGATCTGATACTCATTCCGTTAGTTGAGGTATGACCCGCTAGAAAGATATGAGTGTAACACCCCACATCTTACACTACTAGTACGATTCAAATGAAGCATGACATGGTTTGGACAAATGGACGCTAATTCTCAAATGTGCTCGAATCTCGCGTTGATGGACC
>JAPFFP010044431.1:0-12421 GCA_026153255.1 Solanum medicagineum
CCATTTCCTCATTTTCCTTCTTAGTTCTTATCCTTGGAATAAACTTCAGCATTGAGAAATCACCAGCCTCTTATGTCTCTGAAAACTGTTCCTTAAAAAAATTCAAGCCTCCTCATCTATGTTCTGGGTTGTGGATATTCTGTCCCCTTGAGGCGTCAAAAGAAGCTTTCTCCTTCTTCCTTTCACATAAGCATGAAAAAAATTGTGTCGTGATCTTCATTATAAACCACCTCATTCCAGTTTTTACTTCCAATATTCCTCCTCAATATGCCAGTATTTGCTTAGCTTTACCTCTGTTTTGTGAAGTGAGGCCCTCTTCTCTGCTGTTGGTGCCATCTCCATCTGAACTTTAGTATCTTCCAATGTTGCAACCTTCTGAAAAATATCACCAAAAGCTCTTCCACTCCACTTCTTGGTCCTCTTCATTTTGCTATGAACCACATTGAAAGGACTTCCTGTAATTACCTCTCCATTCTAAGCTTCATCCCCACTATTTTCTTGAAATCAACATCTTGGTCCGCAAGTTTACAAACTTAAAAGGTTTTATAATGGCTCTTGAGTCATTCTTCCAACCACATTGGTCTGATCCCTGCCTAATTTGGTGATGAACTTCACTGTCAAGCAACATATCCAGCAATTCATTATTACCAAACACCTTGTCCAGCCTTCGAATATGCTTTCTTCTAGTATTCTGTCAGTAATTTGAGGAAGCTTATCTTAACAAAAAAAGTTCTATTTGTCAAGCACAATAACCCGCCATAAGGATCTAACACCATCCCAACTCCACAACTTTAAGAAAATGCACCAAACAAAGCTTAGGTCGTAGAATGAGGTAAGTGTATGATAACTGTTCAACCTCCGTCATGGTTGCCTTTCAGATGACATCTTTCAACCTCTATCATGGTTGCCTTTCGGATGACACTCTGTATAATGCATGCAAACCACACAAGCGACCTACTGCAATAACCACCACGCTCGACTCAAAAGACATTGAGCGGAAATCAATTCCTAGTCATAATGACCACCCTCCAAACCAACTAAACTATCCCAAAGGACTGTTTTATTGTTTTTTCTACTTGCATTATCAGTCCTATATTCAATTAAAAAGATCCTAGTAAGGCAACCTTTGGTTTATAACAAAAAAAACCCTCAAAACACGTCTGTTTATTTCTTGATTTAATTAAAATCTTTTGCAGGCAACTGAAAAATCAATTGCAGAAAGTTAGCCAACTTTGGTGAGTGATTTCTTTTTTGTTCTTTGAACAGAAAATTATAGTTCCACAAGAAAGTGTTGATGGAGTTGAGAAACAGGGAAAAAAATTAAACTAAAAACCACTGACAACTGAATTTAGGTAGTTTCAAGGGAAGGACTAATTTTTCCCCCAAAATTGTGTAATAAACATGTGCTTGACATACTCTTAAGTCTTAAAAAATAAACAATTTTCTTTTATAGGAGCATATCAAATGGGTGTAGGTGTTGTGTGCCATGATGCTAGTTCTCCACCTGGGTGTTGGTCGCTAATGTGAGATATCCACAAGCCAAAGATACGTTTTCGAGCTCTGGAGATGAAAAATCTTTTGAGAGCACTTCAGGGCCTTATTTCCCTATCTATTGCAAATCCAGATTAGTAAACATCAGTGAACACCAAAACCTTAAACCAAAAAGAAAAATAGATAGTTTCTCCTCAGTTTTCATGTCGTAGGATTTAACAGCCAAACATCACCAGTGGATGCTATTTTTCACTCATACAGTAACAAGGTTACATTCTGCATATAATTGTACACGCATCACGCTCTATTGCTTACATAATAGAGTAGCTGTGTGACTTTGAGCTATACGATTAAAGGAAGATTCAGCATGGCGGTTCTATCCACATAGCACAGTATGCAGCACATCCATAGACTCCATTGCAGGATGCTCCCAACTGAATCACCAAAAGATCCAAAAAAAGCATCTATGATAAATAGCGTCAACTGTTCAAACATAAATATAGTTGATCCAGCTTGAGAAAAAGAAGATAAAGATTTAACAAACTTCCCCCCTCCCCTCTTTTTTTTTGAAAAAAAGAAAAAGAGGTAAACAATATATTAAACACCAGCACCAAGATAATCCTTGAAACCCACCATACTTACCAAGTTACAGAAGATGCAACATAACATACTCTGTGTGTGTGTGTATATATATAAAACTTATAATAAGCATGAGTACTTGGTACGACGAAAGGTAGTTTGGTAAATATGTCTTGCATAAGGGCTTAATTGGTATCTTCCTACTTCTCTATGTATTGAAACACCATAAAACAGTCCAGAAATCATTATTCTGTATCTATCTGTTCATTCTCTTCACTAACCATAGCTTTTTTTTTTTTTTTCCCTGCTCTTTCAAGTTCTCTTATTTTGATTCCAAGTTTGTCTATGTCCCCTATTATTGGTGAGTTTTATCCTCTTTTTACTTTATTTGAGTGTTCCCATTTGTTGGTAATGAGAAATTGCATACGTTTGTTGGTAATGGAAGTTTAATAAAAAATCTACTAAGATTTTATGCGTGCATGTCAATAATTTCTTATTTGAACTTACATGTTTAGAAATAAATACGGGTGCATGTTTCGATTATTCTACATGTACTTCTTTCTGATTTTGGTTATGGTAAATTGGATTTTTAAAGAGGGTGAATTTGGTCCAGTATAAGAAAAATTCACGATCTGAGTAGAAGTCACAAAAACCAACCCCGAGTTAGTTCATAGGTACAAGATCAAGTATGGGGATTAAATTGGAGAAAAATCAAGAACATCATTAAAGCCACTGCGACATGCCATGCTAGGCAGCCCGTGTCACAGTAGCACTGGAAAGCTTGGTCGAATCGAGGAAAGTCACCCACTGGCCAAAAGCCTTGCTGTGACACGCCACGCTATGCGGACCACGACGCGACAAGGTGAAAAGTGAAGAGATTTTGTTCTTCATTTGATGAGGGGTATTTTTGTCCAAGGTACTACATATACACATCACAAACACTATGTTTTGAGATCATCACATCTAGTATGTAGAGAAGAGCAGACATTATTTTCATAAAGTTTCTTTGTATTAGTTTCTTCTTTTCCATTAAACCATATGTTATTCATGAATTCCTTGTTTTGTAATTGAATCATGAATGGCTAAACGTTTTAATTCTAGGGTTGTGGTGCTCACATGAAGAATGTACTTTGATAATCATATACTTATGAAAAATATCCATTATTGCATAATAAGAAAAGTAGAGCTTGGTTGTGAATCTTATTGGAAGAGGGGATCGATTTGCTAACGTGGATAGGAATATACCTATTAGCCTTGCTTAATTGAAAAGATGAAATATACATGCACTTCACTGTTGACCGACAACCATAGGAATATAGGCGTTAGGAATAGTCGAGTAGTTTTAGAGTTGTCAACGTGATGCTCATAAGTAAATATCAATTGCAACTAGTAACTTAGGAGAATAATTAAGCGTGTGATTGGATAACTCAACTGGATTGTTAAACTTTCATGGCAATGGACCTTTCCCTCATCTGATTTACAACAAACAATCCTAAGCTTGTTACAATTTTATTATTGTTCTTGGATAATTTTATACTTCCCAAAAAATTGTTTGCTACTTAACGAATAGTTGGAATAATAATTCAAATTAGGTAGTCAATTCAACAAGTCTCAGTGGGTACAATATCTGGACTTAACCATCTATATTACTTGTACGATCGCATAGTATGCATTAGTCGCAATAGTGCTGCCTGATCTCCATCTTCTCAAGCTGATTAGTCCTTTTGACAAATTCTGCTCTTCCACTGGTGATTTTTTATTGATAAGTTTGTGCGAAGATTGTAGTGTTTTCCCCTCCCGTAACATCAATATTCTTTGTTTTAATCTCTTCAACATATTCTCAACTGATTTCAATCATTTTAGATTCAATTCCTTTCATCTACATTGCTTGATATAGGTAAGTTCACCGGATTTTAGTTATTTGTGTTAATATTTATTTTCACATCTTAATCAGTTAGCATGATATGTAAAACAAATATGCTACATTACCAGGGGATTGTATGTAATCAGAGGAGAATTTAGAGCACCAGTGCATATGCTGACCCTAATCAAGAAAGAAGTAATAAAAGTGGGCAACCAAAGAAAATGAAGGTAGAATATGAAAGGTGCCTTCTTTCCTAGCTATCCATATGGGAGTCAAGACTAATAGTATGCCATCAGATTATTACCATTTTACCCTTGAGATACCATAAAAATTAGATAATAAATAAATTGCCCACTGATTTATTTTTTGAGTCTCTTTACTTTTATCTCCCTTGATTAAATTGACAAAATTGGATAAATTTGAAGAATTTTGGATTAGTATTCCAATTGCTCTTCTTTTAAAAAAGAACATTCCAACCACTCTTTGATTCACGTTTGCTACAAACTTCGATCGTCTTGGCTGATAGTGTTTTACACATGCATTTAAGTTTGAACTGAGCATCTTTGTGCATTTATCATTCTCTTTATGAAGTTTCTGTATTTATTCCTCTTTTTGTGCATTTATCATCCTTTTATGAAGTTTCTGTATTTATTAATCTTTTTAGAAAGTTAAAATTGGACTTATTTTCCTTATTGAGATGTTATGTTTCTATAAAAGACCAAGAACGAGGAAGATGTTAATGGCTTTATATTTTGTGAGAAGACTTGAAAGGTCACTATTCAGTACTCCACCTATACCCAGAGTAATCTACTGTCTTTAATTAAGTCGGTAATGATACACATACACTGTCTCTGGTGTGGTTTGCGAGCTATTGCATAGGAGCGCAGGGTTACCTAGTGTGCACCTTGAGATTATACATGCACTGATGAGATCAATTTAACTCACATGGTCCGTGAATGTTTTTCCAAGCAAAAATTTCTGAACATCCATTAATATTCAATAACTGCAGTAACTTCTACAGCTTTGCTTTGAGAATTTTGAGACTTCAACTTTGATGAAAGTGTACATGAACTACCAAAATGATAGACTTGATAAGTGATACAAGGCTTTTAAAGTTACTATGGATTTCATAACAGGCTTGGTTGAATTATCATGCTATTATCAAGCTGATATTGTCAACAAAAAAAGAAACAAGCATAACTAATTGTAGAATGCGTATATTAATAGCCAGTTGATGCATATAACTAAGATGATTCTTTTTGGATAAGTTAGAATTAAAAGGTTTAAGAAAACAAAGAGGAGAAAAAGGAATTGCTAGGTGACATAGGGTCTTCTCCAATAGTTCAGGGTTAACTCCTTATAAAAAAGTGCTTTCTTTCTAAGATTTTGAATTCACCTGCTCTTTATGTTTCCACATTTTTCATGTATTAGCCTTTTCACTTCAAATCTGTCGCTATTGTTTCTATCTCTTTGTAAATGACAATACTGTTTCATATTAACTTGAATATATTAAGTTTTCTTCTTCGCGTCAACAAAATTCATCTTGAGTAATATGAATTATCATCTTGTTGATCACTTAAGCAATTTGGTAGAGAAAAACTTTTTATTTTGTGTCTAATGGTTAATGGTCTCCAAATAGAGTAACAAGAATAATTGATGAACAAAAGACAACACTTGAGTTGTCCCAAAGCGAGTATGTTGAACTCATCGGGAAGTTCCTTTAGAGTTGAGAAAATAGATATAAGCAACTTTTCTAAGAAGAGTAGTAACATGATTATTTTTCAAAGAACTGATATTGCTAAGGAAATTTTTCAAAGGTACTACTGCAAGTATGAAAAGGCAAAGACCAGGTGATCTCTATGCCCTACCTTCTCTATTTCATTTATATATCAGGTGTTTTCTATATCCCTCCGTGCTTTTGGGACAAACATCAAATGTTTCTTATGATACAATGTCAACCTTCTTAGTTTACTTCAAAGCATCATTCGGTCTATAGATTTAGGTGTAAAGAGGCACTTTGAGATCCTATTAAGTGGCCGTGTAAGTTCAAAAAGAGAATCACTTGAATAATCCCCCTAAAGTAATCAAGAGATTGAAGACCCTTTTCTTCATTTTGTCTTGTGATAGCTTATGTAGTAATTTCTAGAGAAAAATACTAAAAACACCCTTGAACTTGGCACGAATTATTAGTTTCGTCCCTAAACTATAGATAAGCATAAAAACACCCCTCAACTTGGTAAACTAAGCTTAAGTACACCCTTGAACTTGGCATCACGAATTTTTAGTTTCGTCCCTAAACTATTTATAGGCTTAAAAACACTCCTCTACTTGGCGAAATAAGCTTAAATACACCCTCGAACTGGGTACGAATTATTAGTATCATACCTAAACTATTGATAGGCTTAAAAACACCCATCAGCTTCATGTTTCTGTAACTTATTAAATTTTAATTTGAAATTTTGTAGAGCTCATAGCTGCCATATTTTTACAATCCCAAAACCTTGTCATCCGACTATGAAATTTTTAACATTGTCGGAAGTCCACATTGACAAATGTAATCATAAACAAAATAGGAAAAGAAAGAGATTCAAGCAATAAAAAAAATAAATTTTGTGTTGAGGTCACCATTAATGGAGGAAAGGTTAAATGGGAAGAAGAAGAAGGGTATTCTAGTAGTTGGTAATTAAAAATTGAAGGAATTTTTTTTTTTAAAAAAGGGTAAATTAAGGCCGATTTGGTCTTTTTTTAACCTTTTACGTGCTTTAAATAAATTGTACTCACTTGTTATGCTATGTGGTATGGGAAGGGTGTATCAAAGCTTAGTTTGCAAGTTCAAGGGTATTTTTAAGCCTATCAATAGTTTAGAGACACAACTAACAATCATACTAAGTTCGAGGGTGTATTTAAACTTTGTTCGCCAAGTTGAGGGGTGTTTTTAAGCATATCAATAATTTAGAGACGAAACTAATAATTCGTGCCAAGTTTGAAGGTGTATTTAAGCTTAGTTTGCCAAGTTGAGGAGTGTTTTTAAGCCTACCAATAGTTTAGGGACGAAACTAATAATTCGGGTCAAGTTCGAGAGTGTATTTAGTACTCTCTCTAATTTCTATTATTGTTGTGTGAATACAACAGTTGTGGTGAGAGCCTTAGTCTCATGTCCTCTTTCTGCCTCTCTATGGAAGCAAAGCCATATTAAGTGAGAATATATATGTAGAGAATCAAGGATAACTTTACAAGATATTTAGCAACCTTAGTAACTATTTCTGGTGGGTTTTGCTCAGGTTATTCCATGATTTCCTATATTTACCACCAGATACCAGATAAGAGAGAGCAATTGTTGAACTGCCTACATTGTTTATTTCCATTTCTTTTTAGATACATCGATCATGCAGGGCATATACATGAGGGAATTGAAGAAAGCTTCATGTATCATGTAATTACATTTCCTATATATGCAATTTAAACAACTGTGTGACAAACTGCTCAATTTTGGGAGATCCTGCATTTAATACTGGATAAAGATTTTAGATATCAGCCCTTATTTTCTTCTTTATTTGTAGTTATCTTTTCTCTTGGAACATCGCCTCTTCAAGTAAGTTTCTCATTTTCTTATAAGGAGAAATCTACAGGTAAGTTGGATTCTCATAAATATATTTAAATAATTTGGTGAAATCTGTTTCTCCTCAACCTGTGCAACCTCTCTGAACATAGAATATATAGATGTAGACAGAATTGGAGGGTGGAAAAAATAAAGGGAAAACTATACAAAATAGATCTAATATGAAATTATTTAAACCCAAACTATTTACCTTTAATGAACTCATGGCCCAAACTATTTACCCTCTTACCCTACTTTCCCCTTTTTATTTCGCCCATGACGTCATGCTAAGCATGAATACTATGAAATAATCCTTTGGGATACTCTGACGATATACCCATACCGGTATCATATAAAATGAGCTCAATCATCTGTGATACTCTGGCGGTATATTGATATCCTATTGGTATCGCATAGGATTATGTTTTTTTAAAAAAGAAATAACTAATAAACAATTAAAAAAATTATTAAACTTTAAATTAGTAGAAAATATATTCATTGTGATACTCCGTCAATATATTGATATCATATCGTTATCGTATAAGACTAAAACTTAATTTTTTGTGATATTTCATCGGTATATTGATACCCTATCGGTATCATATAGTTTTGGGCTCTTTTTTAAGAAATAAAACAATTAAGAGAAAATTATTAAAGTTACAAAATTATTTATTAAACTCTAAATTAATAGAAAATATATTATTGTGATACTCCAATCGGTAGATTGATATCATATCAGTATCATATAAGATAGAACATCTTTAATACTCCATCGGTATATTGATACTCTATCCGTATCATATAATTTGGGCTCTTTTAAAATCAATAAAATAAAAAAGAAAATTATTAAAGTCATAACTTATTATTAAATTCTAAATTAGTAGAAAATATATTTTTTGTAATACTCTGTGGGTATATTGATACCATATTGGGCATCATGTAGGATTGAACTTAATCCTCTGTGGATTGAACTTAATCCTCTGTGATATCCTACCGGATACCTTAATGGTATATCATATAGGGTGAGTGCCGATGTCAGCGCAGAAATTTTAATAATAAGGGGCATAAATGTAAGGGGGTATATGAATGTAAATAGTTTGGTTTAAAGGGGCATATAAGCTTAGCTTTCCTAAAAATAAAAAGGTTTGTTATCATTCTAGAATACATATTCTTCAAATTGCTTCATAGCGGTGAGATTACAATAAGCAACTCAAGACCTAAGACCCCTTCCTGTTGATGTTCTATTTCGGTCTTTCAGGAACCTAACAATCATTGTGTTGCTTCTTTTTGAAATTAAGGGGAAAAAAGAAGCAATGAAATGATTGTTGCCTTCTATTCCCCTAATTAAGTTCTTGTAAAGTAAAAAAGGATGATATGTTGGAAATTCAGAACAGGGAAGTCCAAGTGTGAGCAGCGTTAACAGTCTTAGTTTATCTCCTGATATAGTTCATTTTTGTACAACAGAAAAGTTGTGCAAGCAAGATGATTGTACTACTTGTAAAAAGAAGTGAAGAAAGCATATTCTTGGGAAATTATGTCTTCGAAGTGGTTTATACTTCTGATGTCAGCTTGTTTCAGACATTTTTGCAAGAAGAATTTATTCTCTCTAAAGAACAGATGTTCAAACGTATACGTAAATAGTATTGTAAATTTATATAATAAAAAGGGAAAAAATAATCTCCATGCCTGGGCCCGAGCCCTACACAAGGGAGAATATAATGTTTTGTCATCCTCATATCAGATAATGAAGAATCATAAGACTGAATTACTGGAATGCCTATGCTAAGGTGCCATGGGCCTATGTAATTGTTGTGATTTCCTTGCCTTTTCCTATTCTTTACCCTCATTCTTTTGTTTAGGACCATTCCACGTGGACCTATTCGTTCCCGGGCCTTGTACACACCCCCCGTCACACTATGGGAGTTGGCCATGCTCGAAGTCGTTACCTTAACCGCAAGGAGGGGGATGCCAAAGGCAGGGCTAGTGACTGGAGTGAAGTCGTAACAAGGTAGCGTACTGGAAGGTGCGGCTGGATCACCTCCTTTTCAGGGAGAGCTAATGCTTTTTTTCGGCCTTCGAAGGGCAAAGGTCTTCTTTTTCTGCGCCTGGACAGGTCTTCAATCACCCTTGAATACTACTTGAATACTACAAGTATTCGGAAAAACAAATCACAGCTCCCCCCAAAAGCAAAAGAATGAAGAAGAATAGAGCAGCTGCTGCCCATTGCTGGATCAAATGGTTTAACATCTCACGAGCAGGTTGAGCAAACCTCTTGTTATCCAAAAAAGTCTTTATATTATTATTATTACATAAGCATTGAACACTTTAAACTAGGTTTTGGCCCATACCATCAAAACACAACAAAAAAAACCAAACAAAGACACTTAGCATAGGAGTAGATCTCCAACAAAAAAAGCCATGCAACACACTACTTATTGAGAAAGAGTCTGTTATTACTGTGCTGCCTCAATCACCTCCTTGACGGGGAGCTCTTGGCGAGGAGACCTTAGGATAAGTTGCTAAAACAAACGGGATGGGAGGATCGACCCGTTTAGATAATTTCGAAGAAAGACTGTTGGCAGCAGGTAGAGAGAATGTAATTGTCTTGCTCGCTGCCTCGACGCATTCCCCTCTCCCCGGTATCGTCCCACACAGAAAGAAAGAGCGCAAAGCCTCGGCCCTTTTCGGTTTTGGAGTTCTCAACAACAAATACCTACCCCTCTATTAGAATAGAAACTCATAAAAAATTTAGATTCGCTTCGGGTCAAGAAATTGAGGAAACTTTATTCCTTTGACTTGAAGTCAGCTATGGACTGTTGGCCATTTCCTTATCAGTCCTAAGGATTTACCATCCTTACGGAAAAATAGATATAGATGATAAGAATTTAGGTGCATCTGAGCACATAAACCCTTTTGGTAAAATTCCGCAAGGAAGGGTGGCCAAAAGGGTGACCAAGAGGGCGATTATGGTTGCAGTCTGGTTAACTGCTTCCACAAATACCCAGATAGGTGGGAGGTGGTGACACAAAACGACCATCCCTGCACTAAGCAAGTCGTAGTCCTAGCTTTTTTTCTCCTTCGATAGAGTTGGATTGGAAGAGTCAGCCTGTGGGGTAAGCCTTTTCATGTGTGCGCATGATAGGAATCCAAAGATGAAGAGAGAAACAAAGCGATCGAGTGAGCGGACTCTCGCTCTGCGTTCCATCTCAGCCAGTGTCTCGATTTGAGTCGATTGTGCGCCGAAAAAGGGTACTTTTTTTGCTTCTCATTCGAGATGATAAGGGAGATCCTCGGACGGGGAAAAGCGGCACTCGACATCTATTAAACAAGACCAAGAACAAAGCCATACCATGCCCTCGGGAGAAAGTCGTGATGATTGCCCTGAATGCTGCCCTCGAGGACGTGTACAAGAAGGTCTTTGCCGATTCGGGCTAGGAGCAACTATTGAATTTGTCCAGTCGAAAGGGAAAGGTGATGACTATCAGTTCTGACTCTTTTTCCAAAGGAAGCGAGTGGAATATAAGACAACGAGTAAGGGAGTGAGTTTGTCCAAATAAGCTGCAGTCTAAGGGGTTGGTTTACTTTTGGGCCTTAGCCGGAGCAGTAGCCAGAGAAGCAAGAGCAGCAAGGCTAAAAGTGGCGGAGCATTTAGCAATGCCAACAACCTGGTGAGGGCTTGCTGCCTGAGGACAGGTTTGCTTCCTTCTTTCATAGCTCCGAGGGATAGGCACACAATAGTTTAGAGTAGAAGGAGTGAAAGCCACTTGACTGTAAGGAAAGGAGCAGTTTTCTATTCTAAATAGAAAGAAAGTCAATTTTCTCTCTTTAGTAAGATTTTTCTTTTCATAATCATAAAGTTTCCTTATGATTTTCTTTTTCTAAAAACACAAGTACGATTTTGAATAAAAATCCTTTTTGGTTTGTCGAGCCACTTTTCAGTTCCTCTTCACCCCCTTACTATGTTCGAGCCTATTTCATGTTTTGCCTTCGGAGCTGTGCCAGGAGTCGCTAGAGCCCCCTTCCATCAATAGGTACTCCCAAGCCATCGACCACACGCCCTATCATAGCCTTTCCTGCAGGAACATCCACAATAGATCCAGTGGTTCGGGGGTAGAGTACAGTACTAAAGGTCCTTGGACTTCCAGGCGATTTTTCTTTTGGGCAGCTGTTCACCGTTGGATCTCGCGGGTGAATCACAATCTTCACCTTGATTCTATAGGTTGCAACCTGATCTATCTACTTGTTTTGCTTTGTCAGTGCACTCAGAAACCTGCTGCGCTTCAATAAAAAAAAGCGCAAGTAAGGCAACTCCCTCTCTCGTTGTTCGAGCGACTTCATACCTCTCCGTCTCTCAAGTTCTTAGTAGGGGTACAAAACGCGATCATCATGGAGAGGAATTCCCGACTCTGCATTTATTATCTTTGAAAGTTGGTAATGGCCACGAAATAGACAAAAGAGAGAGAAGTGAGTACAATCCCTTTTTCCACCGGATCCATTGTAGGAAAGGGATAATGTGCAACTTCGAATTGTCAATTATATCCTTTATGAAAATGGAAAACCGATTCGAGGCAGCTTCCTAAGGTCGCACCTAAGATCCGAAGGAATCGCTTGAGAACTAACTGCATACCTGAAATTAGCTTGTGTGTGCATAGCCTTATCTTATCTTTGAATACTTCCTTTAGGCGGAACTTCTATACCAGAAAGAATGGTATCTCCAATTATAGACCCTCTGGGATGTAAAATATATCTCTTCTCACCATCCCCATAGTGTATGAGACAAATGTATGCATTTCGATTAGGGTCGTATTCTAGACAGGAAAACCCTCTTTGGATTTGCCAAAGATCTTTGGGATTCATTTATTTCTCTCAGGGGTAGCTTGCTTTGGTTT
>JAPFFP010044432.1:0-12421 GCA_026153255.1 Solanum medicagineum
TATTACAAAATTAAACAACAAATAATATCACTAGTAATGTGTGTCATAGATCATAGATAAAAGAAGTGAAGCATGGTGTAAATTGATTTTTAAAATTATTAACTGACTTTAAAAGAGGCAAAGATAGCAGAAATTGATCTAGTGCCTGTGCATTTTGCTCAAAATGTTTCCTAGAGGGACCACCAACGACTACAAAATTATAACACTTATATACATAACCTCTGTCAAAAATATTTCACATTCATGACCAAAAATTGAAGAATGTAATATATATTATTGAACTTCAATATAATATCCATATAATATATCAATACAGTTTGAGTTGCTTATGAGTGCACAGAAATGCTTGAGAATCCAAAGATTTTGAGAAGCAAAGCTCATATTACTCCAAGCACCAGCTTAATTTTCTTAAATACAATTTAAAGAATAACCATTTCTCTCATAGAAAAATAACATAACATCTAAAAATTTGATCTAAGGAAAAAGAGATTTCATGAGTCTGTGACAAGGTTTTTGCTTCTTCAATTTTTTGAGAATGCGGGTAAGTCTCTCCGCCCTGAATCTTCTCTTTTCAACATTGGTTCTTTACTCCTTTTCGGTAGTAATAGTTTTTGAACCTTTATGATGTTAATATCATATTTGACTAAGCTTTCAAAATCAACTTATTTTGAAAAGTAATTTTTGGCAGAAGTAATTTTTGAAAAAAAAGATACTACTAAAACATCATAATTTATGCTTAGCTAACCTTTTATCTTCTAGTAGTACTACTTAAAAATGCTCTCCCATGTTTCTTCCTCGGCGGCAGAAATAAAATTTTGACAAATACATGTAAGAATTCATTTCATATGATAGGTTGAAATGTATGAACTTCGAACATTTCCAACTTAATAGCTCAAAACATGCTTACCCAAAAAAAAAAGTTCAATTCAACCACAAACAATAATCTAAAAGTCATTCATTTAATTAGGAAATTAAATATTTTAAAATTATTTCTCTTTTTTTTTTTTTACAAATAGGGTGATATCTTCTATAAAATCACCAATAGATTAGATTTTAAAAACTACAAAATAAAGTTGGTATTTTGATAAAGAGTTGGTTATTGTTTTGACCAGAAATAATAAAGGAACAGCTTAAAAGATTTTGTAATATTACAGTATTCATATTGTTCATTTAATCCCTCAATCAAATACATATATTCAAATTAAAATAATATCTATAAAGTGTGTATGCACTAGCTATCATAGCCTCTTACATGACTCTAGAATGCAAAACTAAAAGTAGAAAGCTCTAAATAACATATTTAGCTCCAGGTTAACAATTAGAGGTATAAGGACTAACCTTGATAGGAAATTTCACCATACTGTCCATTGGCATAATTATTTGAGCATTGGGAGGTTCATTTGTGTTCTTAGCAACACGAATTAATTTTGACATACGGTCTGTATTTTTTTCTAAAATTAAATAAAATAAGAGAATGATGTCAAAATATAAAATCAATGAGTTTTCCATAATAAGATCAATATTTATCATAGTTATATATGGATATTTCAAACAAGGAATAGATGTGCCTCAGTTAAATATCAGTTATTGCCCCATTGGGGAATATGGCTGCATATGGATGGAAATTGAAGCAGAGAAAATGCATACAACAAAGAGAAACTTACTTAATAAAAATATTATTTCTTAAGTATCAATTAAAAAGGAAAGTACTACAATTAGATTATACACCTTATTGACATATTAACTAATTATAAGCAAGAAATTATTCCAAATCTTATGCTAAAATGTATCTAGTACACATACTTATTCTCCTTAGATACCACTTAAGAAAATTAGAAATATTGAGGGGTATTTCAAACTAATCCAAATTCGAAAAGTTCATTTTCTTAGCCTAGAAATGACAACCAGACAAGACAGTTGTTGTATAGGTTCAACCTCAACTTGTCTAGGATAACTAAACACCATGTTTTCAACCCTACACCAATTATGGCACTAATGATGACCATATCATATTTCTTACGTATATCACTTATCATTGCCCTTTTGCATAAAATCAAATCCATAATAGAGCGATAAATAGTCATTTGTTCTTGTTAAACAACGAAAGATTAAATGCCTATAATCCCCCATCAAAAGAGTCTGAACTTTAAATCTGTAATGCTAAATCAACGATCAGCATGTACGTTCAATCTTTATCTCAATCTATTGATCAATCAGGCATCATATTATAAATACTAAGAATTTTTGCCATAAAAAACTATACCAACATATTAGCATCACTAGTATAATTTGGAAGCTGAGACTTAATAAGAAACATTAGCAAATCTCAGTATCAAACTTGAGGTACATACCCATGTTGAAGAGCACCTGGCATAATGACATTGCACCATATGGAAAAGACCAGGTCAGCTGCTGAAAGCCTCTTTGGGAATTGACATTGCCCTAGGTGATGGCGAAAAATTTTCCACTCTTTTTTTTGCATTATCAGTTGATGCAATGATTGCGCAGCTTCATGGGTAAGATATATGAAGGTTGTATCCTTTTTGTAATTACATATTCTTGTGCCTAATGGTTAGCCTGTATTTGTTTTGTTGTATTTATTAAGATAACTTTGCACCATACTACAATTCAAAATTGTGAACAACAAAATAAATACAAGCTAACCGTTAGGCATAAGAATACTTAATTAAAAAATGGATACATCCTTCCTATATCTTACCCATGAAGCTGCTCAATTATTGTATCATTTGATAATGCGAAAAAGGGAGTGACATATTTTTCGCCACTACCTAGGTCAAAGCCCTTTCCCAAAGAGGCTTCCAACAGCTGACCTGGTGTTTCCATATGGTACAAATTTATTGTACCAGGAGCCCTTCAGAATGGGTATGTCCCTCAAATTTGATACTAAGATTTTTTGATGTGTCTTATTAAGTTTCATCTTTCAGATTATATTTGTGATGCTGATATGTTGGTATAGTTTTTTATGGCAAAGAATTCTTAGTATTTATAATATAATGCCTCATTGATTAATAGATCGAGATCAAGATCGAATGTACATGCTGATCATCGATTTAGCATTATAGATTTAAAGTTGATACTCTTTTGACCGGGGGGTGCGGGGTGGGTATAAACATTTAATCATTCATTGTTTAACAAGCACAAATGACCATTTCTTGCTCTATTATTTATTTGGTTTTGTGCAAAAGTCAATGACAGGTGATATAAGTAAGAAATATGCTATGGTCAAAAATAGTGCCATACTTAGTGTAGGATTGAAAACATCGGATTTTGTTATCCTGGACAAGTTGACATTAAACCTATACGATAACTGTCATAGCTAGTTGTCATTTGTAGCTAAGAAAATGGACTTTTCTGACTTGGATTAGTTCAAAATACCTCTCAATCTTTCCAATTTTCTGAACATAGAATGCATAAATACTTGATGAGCAATTCCTTAAGGGTGGAATCTTTCTCCAGAGTCCAATTGTCATTGAGAAACGCACTGTTATTGAGCGTTGCTATCAAAATATCACAAATATCAATCTTTCTATTCTTCTTATTTTGTTCGTGAAAATACCTTTGATAAAAATGATGAAACATGTGTGTATATATATTTGAAGTGTTGTTTAGTGCTAAACATAGAAAAAAAAAGATATTGAGTGAATCTTTTACCAAATATTTACCTAAAATGTGATTGAATTGTTATAAGGACTTGTTTCGTTTTTCATGTGTATTTATATATTTGAAGAGTTGTTTAGTATTAAATTTAGAAAAAAGAAGGATATTGAGTGAATTTTGACCAAATATTTAACTTAAATGTGATAAGACTGTTATAAGGACTTATTTGGCTTTTCATGTGTGTGTATATATATATTTGAATATTTGAATATTTGTTTATTGCTAATTTATTTTAAAAAATGATATTGAGTGAATTTTTGATCAAATATTTACCTTAAATGTGGTTAGATTGATATAAGGATTTGTTTGGCTTTTCATGTGTGGTCATATATATATATTTAAATTATTGCTTAGTGCTAAATTTAGAAAGGCAAATACTGAGTGAACCTTTGACCAAATATTTACCTAAAATATAATTAGACTGTTATAAGGATTTGTTTGGCTTTTCATGTGTGTTTATATATATTTAAAGTGTTGTTTAGTGCTAAATTTAGCGAAAAAAGATATTGAGTGAATCTTTGACCAAATATTTACCTAAAATGTGATTAGACTATTATAAAGACTTATTTGACTTTTCATGTGTGTGTATATATACTTGAAGTGTTGTTTAGTACTAATTTTAGAAAAAAAAAATTAACTGAATCTTTGACCAAATATTTAACTGAAATGTAATTACACTGTTATAAGGAATTTTTTGACTTTTCATGTGTGTGTATATATATTTGAAGTAACTTTTAGTTCTAAATTTAAAAAAGAAAAGATATTGAGTGAATCGTTAACTAATTATTCACCTAAAATGTCATTAGATTGTTATAAGGACTTATTTTGCTTTTTACCTTTCTTTGCTCTCTTTTAATAAAATATTGATAAGAGTTTTCTTAGCTTTTATATTAGTTTATCTAGATATAATTAAATTTAAATTTTAAAGTAGCTTGTTTCTATATGTTCACTCATGATAATTATTTGAGCACATGGAAAAAAATTCAAAGATGAACTACTACTTAATATCAAATATAATTATGCGATTTTGGGCTCACATGAATCATGTAATTTTTGAAGCATATTCTTATAGAGTCAAGCTTCCATATATATATATGGTCAAAAATATCATCTACTGCATCGATTATTTACTTGGAAGAAAAGGTAAAATGCTTATTACCTAATATGTAAGTCATATTAAATATCTCTTAATTTAAGAAAGTGTTATTCATACACTTTTTACTATTGAACCCATAAGTTAAATTCTTAGATCCACTACTGTTACTATGGAGGGAGAGCTAGATTACAATGAACATATTTGGCCAAATCCAATAAATTTGATTCAAAAGTATAATTATCTTAAAAATTATTCAAATAAGTTTAAAAGCAAATAACTTAATAAAACTAATATCTTAAACTTATAAAACTTTAAATCTATCTCCGCTTATGGACATAACACTCCACTATAATAGTAATAACCCTGAGTTTTGACATGCAATTACATATCATGATTCAAATCAATATTTTGACATCAGATTTAAAAGCAAATAGTATTTTGTTCATCTATGTTACACCTTCAAAACAAGATTTCAATGGAAATTTTGTTATTTTCTACCATTTACTTATACTTGGTGTATATGATAACCTGTGTCAAAGTAAACTCGTCACTTATTTCTAATAATTTAACTATTTATTCTTATTATAATAATGAAAAGGCTTTTATATGATAAACATTTAAAACACAATTTTAAATATTTTTTAAAAAACCATTTGCTCTCTCTCTCTCTCTCTCTCTCTCTCTCTCTCTCTCTCTCTCTCTCCCCACCTCTAATCGTCTAATTTTAGGATTTTAATGGTGTAAATTAGGGTTTTCTCGAACTATGATTTTCAAATTATTATTGTTGATTGCTCCCTCATTATAGTTCTATTTTTGAAACCGTTTTCACCGTTGAACTCCTTATCACCTTAGGAACATGTTCATGCTTTAATTTTCAAATTCCGACTACATTTTTTGAAATGGGATTTTTGATCATTTTACATTTTCTCTCCGAATTAATTTATTTTAGTGTCACTAGATTCGTTGTGTGCTTGTGATGCCATATTTGAATAAATTGTTGTGATTTGGTGTATTGTCGAAGGGGAAAGCAACAAATTTCACTTGATACGAGACTTTAGTTAAGGCAAGTGCACTTCTAACCTTTTGTTAAGTATGAATGAACCTTGTATGCTCCTATGTGTATGGAATTGTGTACTTTGGGGGTAGAATTGTATCTTCGTAGGCTTGATCATGATACTTCAGATTGAATAATTTTTCATACGGTGATATATTGAATTACTGATTAATTATTGATTCGTAATATGTGTGAGATTATGAATCATTTTATATCTATAGTGAGATGGTGCATATATTGTGATATGATTGATATAATAAGAATGTGGTGATTTTAAGGCACTGATGATATGAGTTACTAATGATATTGATACATTGAGATCATTATGATATTGATACTTGTGATCATGCACATTGCATCTATTATTATTTGTGCATTGATACTTGTGATGGCTACAATCGAATTGTAAGGTAACATGTAGATTGGTCTCCAAGGTATTTATTGGTCGAGCTGAGGTAATATGCTGGTGGTCCAAAGTCATTCTAAGAAGATCCAAGGTCTTTTTTGGATAGGTGAGCATTGGTCGAGGTCTTTGCCAATGTCTCAATAAGTGTATCTATTATCCCAGGTGATGAGTATAAATGTATCTATTATGCAATGTATATTATATTGTTCTAGGACTTTTCTGAGTACAGGGTTATAGTTTCGCGGATTGTGGTTCGAATGTAAGGAGTTACTTGCGTTCTTCATTACTCTACTTTAGGTTAGTTCCATTTTGCTGAGTATGCTATTGTCTGGTGCTCACCTCTAGCTATATTTTAGTAGGCTGTGAGCCCGGTCCACCTTGCTAACTTCTAATTATCTTTGAATCGAGCCTTGGATCTGTCGAGAGATAGTTGCTTATTTCTTTAGCAGACCTTCAAAGATTTTACTATTATATTTTGAGTCTAATCGAGGACTAGACATTATGACTTGTATTGCATTTGAATGTTCTATACATAGAGGCTTGTACATGAGACACCCGTTTTTGGATGGTTGTATTTTGCTTATTTATCTTATTAGTTTGTTATCTTCCATTTTTGTCGTTTTGTTATGTCATTAAGTTTAGGACCGACTCGCCTTGGTGGGTTAGATAAGTGCAATCACATTCGAATTTTGAGTTGTGACAATTTGGAATCAGAGCCTCAGCTTCATAGGTATCATATGTGTACAAGCCTAGTATAGTAGAGTCTTGAGGATCGGTGTGGACACGTTCGTTACTTATACTTGAGAGCCTATGAGCACTATTAGGAAACTCTCTTTCAGTTCATTCTAATCAATTTGTGTGTGGATTTGGTATAAGTTTTGAGTTTCATGCGTCCTTTTGCCAGATGGCGAATACTAGAGCAACTGCTACTATCGAATGGGGGGACGCCACCCTTGATGTTACTATCGAGACCCCAGCTATTAGTAGGGGTCTTGCCCAAGGATGAGCTAGATGTTGGGGCAGAGGGGTCATACCGGTGAGAGATTATTAATGGGGTATCTCCCCCAAGCCTGCTATACAACGTAGATAGGAGCAGGTTCCATATGAGTTTGCTGAAACACCACTACTCTATGATACAGTTTAGAGAGTCGCGGATATGTTGGAGACTATGTGTAACACCCCACACCTTACAATATTAGTACAATTCAAAAGAAACATGACATGGTTTCGTCGAATTAACGCTAACTTTCAAAAGTGCTTGAATCTCGCGTTAATGGGCTATGTGTGCGTCTAACTCGTAAGGGGAGTCGAGGGTATATATGTTTTGTGTTAAAGTAAGGAGATTACGGCCTTAAATGAAGTAAAAGAATTGAGGTGCTTGTAGGACTTAGAAGCTAGCAGGTGAGTCACCTACTTGCTTAGCTTAAAATCGCTAGTTAAACAGAGACGAGGCTCGACGTCGAATTTGTCTAAGTTCGATTACGAATAAAGTCTGTGTTAAGGTGCAACTTTAGCCCATGTTTTAGCATCATAAATGGACTATATGTTCATCCCAAGAGAGGTATTAAAAAGGGCCCAAAGACAATACAAAACACTTGACAAATTGAGCCCAAAACTAAGTAAGTGAAAGTTGGAAAATAGGCAGCCCAAGTCCATCAAGTTGGTGCTCCAAAAAGGACCAAGTTTGAGGGCCAAGCTGGTGGGTAAGCAACTTGATTATGTGTGGTTTAAGATGTTCAAATTTTCAAGGGAAGGTCGGCATAATAGCTCTATATAAAGAGCTCCAAAGCTGCTCCACAAGCCATTGTTCACTTGAACACAAAAAAATCAGATTGCTCTCTAAGTTTCCTCTCAACTTTGTAAAGCATCCAAACGAATATTTTATGGTTATTAAGGAGCCTATAAACCTTTAATACAAAGGTAAGTAATTATAGTTGTGTATTTAGTATGGTTTTATCATGAAAAATAAGAGATAGATGCTAGTTACGCTTGCTGAAATTTGTTGCACCTTTTCCTTTTGTTTTGGTGATTTCTCTATGGTTTATAAGTTGTATTATGAAGGGAAATTTATGTTCTTTAACATGATTTGAGTTATAAACATCACCCTAAGGTTGCTGCCCTGATTTTGGTTTCACTTAACAGGCACGTTTTATCGAGTTATCTTAAGTGTCATATTGATTGGAACTTGTGGGCTCTTGTATGTGAAGCTATTGGCTCACGTCCTTCATGACTTATTTAGTGATTTTATAGTACTATTTGAGGTTTGTTTATATGTGTAAATGTTGTTGGAACAGTTTGGTTAAAGTTGGAATAGGTTTGGAGTTATCAGCGTCGAAAGGTAGCGAAGGAAAGTAACATTATGCTGTCCGTTTTTAGATTGTGTGGAATTGTGATGTGTTGTGCTTTGTGGGCTATTTTAAGGCTCTTATGGACTTAAAATAGGCTGTACATAATGTATACATGCTAATATGTATTAAAAAGTATGATTAGGGATGGAAATGTTAAAGGAATATGCTCGGGTTTATAAACACCCGCTTGCTGCCCATGTATTGTTTTCTTATATGATTGGGATGCTAAGGTGTATATATTGGCTATTAATTCTAGTTTTACCACCTACTATATTGTATATAAGTGTATGGAAGAATGGAAGGTTATTTTGGGATAGTAACAAGGCCCAGCGACGAGGTATGTAAGGTTACTTGATTTCGTATCAGTTGGCATGAAGCATAGATCTCTCGTTGATACATAAAGGCACTTGCGAACCCCAACACAACTATTAACCATGTCTCCACTCTTTTACATATTTATATGAGTCCATACATAGTTACCTTCAGACCTTCATAAGTACTTTGACACCAAGTTGCATGAGTTCCTGCTACAAAATAAAGTTCATGAGTTGTTCCATTTCATACATGTTGCATCATTTGTGTAATGTACTCTTTTCATTGTCATGTTATTTTGTGTGAATATCCACATGTCATATGCTACATATACGGTCCTATAGCTCCAATATTATGGCCACTAAAAGAACCATCTCAAAGGTGATTGGAAGATACAGTATACAGTTCTGATAGATGGTAGTCCGAGGAGTGGAGATAGCACCTAGCCAGGGACGATCCTATCAAAGGGGGGCTAGCCCGAGGGGTTTAGTATAACCTAGCCAGGGATGAACCCGATACAGTTTTACCACTGATCACTTGGTCATTTGTATTACAGCTGTGCACAGATTTTACAGTAAAGGTAAAGTAACATAAAGAATATAAAGTACATGATCCCACAGTACTACTAAAGGTGGTCTCTTATGCTATATCAGTGTACAGTTTCACTTGAGTTGTTATATCACATACAGTGTTCCCTTCCTTACATACTCAGTACTTTATCTCGTACTGACGTACCTTACGGGGGACTTGCATTTCATGCTGTAGGTACAGGTGCTAGTAGATCTCCACAGTAGGAGTACAGGATATTCAACTGCTGTCACCAAGCTCCAAGTAGCTTCAGGGCTTTGTATATGTCTAGAGCTTATGTCTATATTGTACAGTTAGTTGTGGCGGGGCCTGTCCCGACTCTCGTCAGATGTTTCTCCTTATTTAGAGGCTTTGTAGACTATGTAAAGCAAAGTGAAGTCATGGCTCGTACTTTAGACACCGTGGCCCCAACGGCCTAGTCATATGCATTTTCTTTGGCTTGTTATCACTGTTTATCTGCTTTAAGGCATTTTAAAGGTAGCAACCCCTTATAATATGTGCAGTAGGCACATAGTTATAGCTTTGTTCTCCCCAGTCTTATCGCAACGGATGCCAGTCCGCCCTAATGGGACCAAGGAGGCGTGACACTTTGGGACATGAAGGTAGCCCAGGTACTTCAATGACTCGGGTGAGAGTGCACCCATAAGATTAGCAGTAGGCTCCCCTGGCCTATGCTCAGGTAAACCAGCCTCTAGCAGCTTTGACTATTGAGGTTCCACTAGTAGTTACCTTCACTAATGATGAGTAGCAAAGGTATGAGAGAGTTTGGAAGATGGACTCACCTTAATTTCAGGATGAGAAGACTAAGGATGCTCATGAGTTCTTGATTACTTGTAGAGAGTAACTGGATGCCGTGGGACTAGAAGAGGCACATGCTATGAGATATGTCACCCTTCAACTCCGCCAGCTAAGGAGTGGTGAAGGACTTATAAAAGATACCTTCCAATTGGTTCTCCTCAAATGACTTGGGACACATTTTTAGATTCCTCATATGATCAATTTGTGCCTTAGAGTGTTTGCGAGGAGAGTCTATTGACACTTGAGAGTTTGAGACATGGCACTACGACTATTTTAAAGTATGAGATCAAGTTTTTCCAGTTGGCACATTATGCTACAGTTATACTTCTGACCGAGGTGGAAAGAGTTCGTTGGTTTGTGAGAGGGATGGTTTTTTCTATCAGGTAGTCTATATTCTTGATATATAGAGATGAAGCTTCTTTCCAATTAGAAGTAAGTGATTCTACAGAGGCAGAATGATGTAGCGAGAGGATTTTGGGGACCCCAAAAGGGTCCGCACATCGGGACAGTACTCAGGTGCCTCATCAAGGGGCAGACGTACGGTCAGAGGGCCTCATCAGGGGCCAAAGGTATGATTAGAGGAGGTAGTTCATTTTTGCATTAGGGGTTCATGCAGGTTTTCCATCTTCAGAGGAAGGACGAGATACCCATGATTCCTATAGTTCTGGCTAGAGTTTATTTGGTTCTCAGTAGAGGCCCACAGGCTGGGGAGATTGCAACATCCCTCCTGCTTCATAGCCATGGCAAGCCCCTTAATCTTGCTTTAGGTGTGGATCACCTGATCATATATTTGCCAGTGCACCAGGCAGTTTCATTCTGGGTCCCACTAATCACACTCCATGGCACTAGTATAAGATCTAACATCACCATCTAGAGGTCAGTCCCACATACTAAGGGCCAAGGTAGAGGCCAAACTAATAGAGGTGGACGTACTGGCAGTAAAGGAGAAGGTGATATTCCTACATATTGAGGTGGTAGGGGTTAGCTTCTATGAGTGGAGATCAAGGTGGCCATTGCTATGCCTTCCCAAGTAGTCTCAGCACTGTGGCCTCTAATGCTATGATTACAGGTTTTGTTCCAATTTGCCATTGCCTTGCATTTGTGTTATTTGATCTTGGCACCACTTATTTATATGTGTCTGCTAATTTCTCCTTGGGTTTGAGTTTCCTTGTGATTTCTTATGTGTGTCTATTCATGTTTCGACCCTAGTAGGAGAGCCTATAGTAGTGGATCGGGTGTACCGATCCTATCTTGTTACTTAGGCGTTCTATGAGACTTGGATAGATCTCATTATATTGGATATGGTAGATTTTGATATTATTCTTGATATGGATTAGCCATCTCTATATCATGCTATTCGTGATTGTTATGCCAAGACAATTACCATAGCTATGCAAGGTCAATTGAGGATTGAATGGATTGGTTGGAAGGATTCCTATCCTAGTAGGGTGATATCTTATATTCAAGTTGAAAAGTTGATTTATCGAGAGTGTTTGGCTTCCTTGGCTTTTATTCATAACACTGTTGCTGAAGAACCTTCTACGGTGTCTATTTTAATGGTTTGTGAGTTCTCGGATGTGTTTCCTACTAATTTATAAAGAGTTCCTCCGGATCGGGACATAGAATTTCTATTGATCTTGAGCCGCGCACTAAGGTCATTTCTATCACGCCTTGTGAAATGGTTCTAGCTGAGTTGAAGGAGCTCAAGGAGCAACACTAGAACTATTGAGCAATGGTTTTATGTAACACCCCACACCTTATAATATTAGTACAATTCAAAGGAAGCATGACATGAAGGGGACAAATTGACGCTAAATTTTAAAAGCGCTTGAATCTCGTGTTAATGGGTTACATGTGCGTCTAATGATTAAGGGGATCGAGGATATACATGTTTTGCATCGAATTAAGGAAATTACGGCCTTAAATGGAGTAAAATAATTGAGGTGCTTGTAGGACTTAGTAAGCAAGTAGGTGAGTCACCTACTTGCTTAGCTCAAGTTGTTATTCAAACGGAGACGAGGCTCGACGTCGAATTAGTCCAAGTTCAATTAGGAATAAAGTCCATGTTAAGAGGGTAACTTTGGCCCATGGACTAGTACCATAAGGGGACTATATGATCAGCCCAAGAAGCACATAAGGTA